>VDFB02177206.1:0-23769 GCA_007258455.2 Sequoia sempervirens | reverse complement strand
AAAGATATATTTCACAAATTCTATGAATAGTTGTTTAGAGAAGATTCTCATTGGCAAGATGTTCAATCAATATTAGAAGAAATCATTAAAGAATCTACATACCAAAAAGGGTGAACTCTGATTATAGTCAATTTTTAGACCATGATCTATCAATAGAGGACTTGGAACATGCGGTTTTTCAATGGAACACAATAAAAGTCCTAAGACTGATGGGATTTCAATTGAATTTTATCAAATTATGTGGCAGCATATTAAAGAATATTTTTTATCTTGTTTATTTAGAAGCTCTTAAATCTCATTTGTTCAGGCCTAAAATTAATATTGGCTTAATCAAAGCTTATTCCTAAAGGGAAGAATGTGGACTCTATTTCTAGGTGGTGTCCTATTATCTTGCTTAACACTTCTTATAAAATTATAGCCAAAGCTTTAGCTACTAGGATTAAACCGGTGGCTAAAGACATAGTTAGACCTGAACAAAAAGGTTTCCTTGGAGAAAGGTATATCCTTGATAATTTAATGTTGGCATGGGAAACTTGTGAATGGGCTCAAAAAATAGGTCAAAATGCTTTATTGGTCAAAATAGATTTTGACAAAGCATATGACAGAATGAGATGGAGCTTTATCCTTAAAATGTTGTGGTGGTTGAGGTTAGGTTCTAAAATATGCAACCATATTCAAATGTTATTCAAAGATGCTAATGCTCAATTGGTTATCAATAATTCCTTGACTGATCCTTTCCCCTTACAATGCTCAATTAGGTAAGGATGTCCACTTTCTCCATTCATCTATGTGCTTGTTGTTGATGCCTTAGGTTATCTACTGCAAAAATCTAATTAGATGAATTTTATTAGAGGGATATCCATTCCAAATAATGTAGTGGTTCTTAGTTCACATTTTGTTGATGACAGTATGTTGTTCATGCAAAATTATGAAACTGAAATTAACAATGTCCTTCAAATTCTTAATTTTTATTGTGATGTTTCAGGATCGAAGATTGCTCATCATAAAACTGAATTCCTTATGATTAATTTTGATGCTACTCCACCTTGGATTCCAAAAGATTGAAAGAAAATTAAGCATGGGAAAATTAATTGGTACTTGGGTATCCCTTTTGGTTTAGGTGTCACATTGTCTGATATGTGGAATTGGTTCATTACCAAGCTGAAAAACAAGATATTTAATTGGGGGAATAAATTTCTCTCACTTGTAGGGAGAATTCAAGTTGTTAATTGCATTTTTTTGGCTTCTCATGTTTATTATTCATCATGTTGGATGCCATCAAAAAGAGGCATGAAGATTTAAATAGAATCATTCGATAGTTTTTATGGTCTAATTGGGACAGAAAGGCTGGTTTCAAAACCACATCTTGGAATCATTGTATTCAGCCTAAAGATAAAGATGGCTTAGGCTTGTTAGATCCCAAAACTCAAGGAATCTACTTTACGGTGAAATGGATTATAAGGGTTGCTTCTGGTGATGAACCATGGAAAATCCTTGTTCGACAATGGATTATTCAGGCTGCCTTGAAAAATAAATGACAAGGAGTACATTGGCTGGACAAAATTTTACCTACTCCTTACTTTCATATTAAGGCCTCTTTTCCCTTATAATATATCTGGAAAGCATGGCAACAAGTTTGCAAATTTCTTAACTGGAGGTGGGACTCCTTGCAATGTGGTTTTAGCTTTGCAAATTCATCTATCTGGTGGAACAAGCTTGTCTGATATCACAATCAACCACTTGTTGTTGCCTTTCCTAAACAATCTAACTACCTTTTTAAAAAGGGTATTCAATAGTTTGGAGACATTTGGGAGTTTAAGTCTTTGGATTGGAAGCATTGGTTGAACATTAGTAATGATTTCAAGCTGAATAACAAATCTCAAGGGTTTTTTATTTTTGTTATGGCTTTGATTCCCATGGAGCTACTCATGAAGTTTTGTACACCTTACAATGCAAATTCTTCAAAGATTGGCAATGGCTTGATAAATACTGGTTTTTTTGTTTCCCCTTAAAGAAAATTTATCTACAATTACTCTCGAAAATGACACTTAATCCAAGGCTTAATATGAAATGGAACTGCAGACGCAAGGAAAGGAAGTGGAAAAACTTAAGTTCTTAGATTTGGTCAACTAAAGCTGAGGTCAATGCCCAAATTCTATCATGGAAAATTTTACATCACAAATTACCTATAGGAGACAGATTGAAAAAAATGAATTTCCAACCAGCCAAATGCCCATTTTGTCAACATTATGAGAGCTTGAAGCATATATTTTGGGATTGTGTGCATGCTAAACGAAAGTGGAAAACTATTTTTACTCATTTTCGTGCAATTTTTGGTAATGTGTTGTATTGGAAGGAAGCCATATTGGATACAGGTCTTCAAAATAACTTGGTTGTTGATTCTATAAGACAAGTCATTTTACTTAATATATGGAAAACCAAATGTTCGTCAATGTTTTCTAATCATGTTGTTTATCATGAAGTTGAAATTCGAAAGTTTTACTCTGACATCATTTTTTAGTTTATTTATTTGTGTTCTCAGTTGAAGAGTGGCAATATGAAGGACATTAAGCATAGGAACTATTTGGAGGCGATTAAGCTTCAGTTTTTGTAGTTGCATGAAGGGGATATTTGTTGTTCCAGACAACTTCAAACACTTTTCAAATTTAGAATTTAAGGGTCCCTTCTTCTTTAAGATGTTGTCATGTATCTTGTTAACTGTTGTATTGACTATATTGGCTAAAATGTACTTGTGTTGTGTCGAACAGTTTTGCCTTGGGGCTGATTTATGTAATTCTTCTTCAAATTTCTGGATAGTTCTTTTTTAAACTATTGTTGTTTATTTCATTATATTATTTCCAACTTTGTTTAATATTAAAAAAAAAAATCTGATTAGACTTCGTAATATAACTAAAAATAATAATTTAGATATATAAACACTCATCACCATCACTCACAAATATAATTTTTAATTTAAAAATATAATATACCCATCATATTCAATTGAAAAACTAATTATTATAATAAATAATTTATTTGGCACTTTCTACAAGTTGAACTGTGAATTCCACGAGTGCCGAAAATTACACCCACCAAAATGTCGGTAGGCTGTCAGATGAAATCATCATTTTTGTCAACAGAGGGCTTGAAATTTCAACAAACAATATATAAGGAAGAAGTTGTACGAACATGATAGGAGGGCTTGATGTGACGTGCTAATATTTTCAAAGCTGATAAGCTGTAGGCCATTACAATACGACGACGTCCCTTTCTATTTAACGTCATTGATGACGCTGCCTTCGTTATAAGCTATCTTCCTTCACCACTTGTCCTATCGAAAACTGTGCTTATCATGGTAAAAGCCGTCATTCTTGACACGGATTTTTATGCAGTCACACGTGAGATAAAGAAATAATTTAACACTAAGTAATGGAGTCTTTCTCATGCTGCGTTGTCACTTTTGTCGTATTGGGAAAACGGTGGATGTAAATTATAGATTCTGTCTTTAGAAATTGGAAATATGACGACAATGGCAACATGATGAATGAATGAAAGATTTTAATGACATCCACGAGACTAAACAGTCTATGGGACCGAGACTTTCAACAACTTAGTTTGTCTCCAAACTCTTCTCCAGATCAGATCTCCTGCTATTAATTTTGACTAGGAGGCTAGCCGTCTGATTTATCTTATCCTCCTCAAATAACTGCTGCATATTGCCCACATCTGAAATACTTGAGTACTGATTACGAATATTTTCATACGCTGTGCATTCCATGATGAAGTGCCACTCCGTTTCCACCACTCCCTTATTACAAAATAAGCACGTTCTTTCTTCCCAAGTTTCCTTAGGTGTCTTCCACCTACCAGTCTCACATCTAAGATGGTGGGACCCCGTTCTTAATTGAGCAATTAACAGCCTCGCTTTCCCTTTAATAGTTGCACCTAAATATGGTTTTTCACCATGTTCCTTAGCTGGGTTAAACTCTTTGATGTAATATATTTTTTTTCGTCCGATCTGATTTGACCACATGGCAGTCCTGAATTTTTCCTTCACATAGATTTTTAAAGAGGTTGTTTAAAGGACATGTGTCTATAGCCTATATGTACTTCAAAATTATGAATAAAAATAAATTTAAAATAAAGAGTAGAATTAAAATTTATGTATTTGATCGAATTTAGAAGTATAATGAAATAATTGTCAACATAAGGAAGAATTTCATTTCATTATTGTTATAGACAATTACTATATAGATTTAAAAATTAAATTTCAAATGAATGGATGATGATTTGTTTAGTAATTATAGAAATTATTTGATAATTGTTTTTTTTTTTTTTTATAATTATAGATGTAACCTTCACGTTTGTAATTCTATTTACTTGAACTGTGGTTTGAATCTAGACTATGAATCTAAACTTGTTGGTTTGTGATGTCTAGAACATATTCATGTTTATATTGGCAACTCGTGTTTAAAAAAGTGGTAGTGTTGATAGATGTCATTTAGGAGCTTGCTAGGCTAGTTACCAATTAAATGTCTTTGGAAAGTGTTTGAAGATAATAAACAAATGCACATGGATGTCTAGAATGGTAGTGTGAGTTGATGATGCAATGCTAATGCTTAAGTATAGACTTGTCTTTTCAATTTATGAAGATGAACTTTGATGTGTAAACATGAATTAGGGTGTCCTTAAACATGCGATGATTTGATAGAGGGGATCAATAAGAGCCCACAATCAAATTTGAATTTGAAAGCTTTAGGGTCATTTATGCACTTGGGAAACTAAACCAAGTTAATTTTGCACTCAAAGATCCAATCTAAAATAGTAAGTAGACAAATCAAAGAATTAGCTATGGTCTCTCAAAATATACATCAAGTAAGAGTAAGTTTTTTATCAATGTTTACACTATAATGTGTCACTTATACACTATCCATTACATAAAACATCCTAATTAAAATAGACATAAAATAAATTAAAATAAATAAAGTATGCACTTTTCACCATTACAATTATATATAATTAAAATTTACATCATAATATTAATATTCAATTTTTCATATTAATTATTTAAAATGCATCAAAAATATAATTATTAATTAATGCATGATATTTGTTAAAATTATTAAGAAATGCATTATATGAATTAGAATGAAAATTTGTGCTAAAATTAATTTTAGGAAATATGTTATATGTTTAAAATTATAGAAATGGGAAATATCATAATTGAATAATTTATCATTCTTTAAAAAATATTTATGAGATTAAAATTATCTAAATTTAATAGAAGAAATCTTAATCAACAATGAGTGGATTTGATAGAAAAAAATACATATGTTGATTCTTCAATAAAAAAAAACTTTAGCATTCAAGTTTCTATATAGCATATTTTAGTAGATGAAGTTAGGTATAAATTTTAGGTGAATTTGAACAAGAGGTGTACAAATATTGAATGCTACGCTAAATTTTAGGTGAAATTGAGACAAAAAGATATACAAATATTGACCATTAAATTTTAGGTGAATTTGAGACAAATTTGAGACAAGAGTTATACAAATATTGAATTTTGATTCTAGTAGTCACATTTAATTTTGGATGTAACATACCCTACATATGTCTAAATATACAAACAAAAAATGCTAAATAAGGTAAATTATTATATTTTGAGTGTAATACATCCTATTAGACGAGGCCAAATATTAGGTGAATATGAGGGAAGAGAGATATAATTGTTGAATGTTGAATTAGGTAAACTACCACATCTAATCTAAAATGTATTGTATTCCATTTTTTTGGTAGAGTGTATTTCAATAATGAGGCTAAGTACAAGCCCTTGGTAAATTTCAAAAAATAATTATACAAATGTTGAATAGAATAAAATATCACATTCGATTTTGGGTGTAACATGTTTCAATGAATGAAGATAAATATACATCTTGAATAAATTTGAGGAAAAAGATGGATATATATTAAATATTAAATAAGATAAACTACAACATCGAATTTAAACAAGATAAATATAAATCTTAAATGCATTTGAAAAAAATGTTCGGTAATCATCATATATCCAACTAAAAATGACCCATTAAATTTTGAAAGATAGTCTCTTTAAAAGATTAAAAAATACATAAAACAACATAAATTAATTCACAAATTTACTTTTAAAAATGATTACTCCTTTAAAAAAATAAATTCTAGAAAAACTTAACACAGACAAAATAAATATCACATGTTATGTGGTGAAAACATGAATTTGTGTGACACAATAAGGTGAAGTTCCCAATTTTACAGGGATGTCGATGGGCCACTAAAGGGGGATCCTGCAATCAACAACTCCTCTAAAATGAATTGAATAGAGACATTTCATAGGGTGTCTAGAAACTAAGTCCTAGCATTTGCCTTTTAGAGCAAGTTATAGATTGCCTCTTAGGGCAGGTCATAATCAATACAGCTGTCTGAGCCGTCGGCACCCAAAGAATGGTGCACACCATCTTTTCGCCTTAAAACTCGATTCTAAAGCCACCCATAATGCGTGCCACGGCATTGACTGATAATATGTTTGGGACCCATTTTGATGTAATCTTTAATGGCTCATGTTTAACCATATTAACCACAGTTGTCCAACTTTGCCTTTCATCTTCAGTGAGCGGCTATAAATATCAGGAGACAGACAGACTATGAAGTAATTTGTCCGGGGTGCTGTATGTCTAAGCATTGGCTGCTAGTGAAAGAGTTATAGCTAAGTAAGTTCTGCTTATTTGCATTCATTTATATTCTATTGATGAAAGGTGAAAAGTTTGGAAATACTGTGAGATAAGTAGCTTTAGGAGTTTATTACAAGACATTCTTACTGTCATATTGTTACAGATGCAAAAGCTCTTAAATTTTGAGGATTTGGTTTCATTTGTAGTATTATCTAAGAGAGCAGTTTCTTATCAATTTCATTTTGTGGTTAGGAATGTTTTAATTCTGAAAATATTTTGACAATCTCAATATTATTGCTTGATGAATGTATGCCTGATCTTTCTCATCGTTGAGAGATTCAGGGCTGAAATTTGGACGTTGTTTTATGCAGTTAAAGCTGCTAGATTTCATTGAACTTCACACTTCTACATGTTTGAGAAGGCTTTTTCTATTTTTCTTTTGTGACAACTCGGAAGGTTTTATTTCAGGTCATCAACAGGGCAGATGGAGGCAAGCACCCACCACCAGCAGCTAACCGATTCGAAAATGGACAAGATTTCTGAGCATCCTTCTAAAAAGGTTTACAAATATTAAGAAACAGTTTAGAATTATGTTGTAGTAAATTTACCATTGTACTACAGTTTTGTTTTATTTACAGAGATGCTATGTAGATGATTTTTAAACACCTGAAGCCTACTATTTTCTGTTTTTTTCTTAAAAATTGTCACTTACATGATAGGTACCCAATACTAGAACATACTACATGCAGAGCCACAATAAAAATTTAAGAAGATTCAGGAGTACAAAAGCACCAGGTTAATTTGGAAAGTATTTTGTAACCATAAATTTAATAGCCAACTAAAATTACAGGTTTAATGGTTAAAAATAAAAAAACTTCTTTTCAGAATAAGATATTTATTTACTACTTTTGTTTGTATATGAGGTGATAGGGAGATTCATAGAGCCGTTCTCTTTAAACAAAAGGTTAAAAGTTAGATTCCATTTTAAATCATATATTTTTTATCCTTAATTTTTATTTTTAATATTTAAATTATTAGATAATGAATTTTTATCTGATATGAAAGGATGAATATGACTTGATACTTCTTATTTTATATGAAAATCTTATCAATATAATTTTTGGACAAATTTTATCAATTTTTTTAAGGTTTGTATGTCAACTTCAAGATCATTGGCATATCTGATATAAAAGCAGAGTATGGGTTGATACCTCTTTTCTTAGAAGGAGGACCAAGATGTATCTATTATGTCAAAATCATCCAAGACATGATCACAACCTCTCAATAAACCCATTCAATTTAAAAGTATTATCAAAATTATTATTTTTTAATTTAATAATCAATTTATTTTCATAAATCTTATTACAACTAATACATCAAAATTTAACATAATATTTTTTAATAACAAAATATCATCTTCATTTCAAATTATAAGATTTGTATTTTTAATATTAATTTTTAATAAAAAAATTATATACATCCCAAAATAATTTTCTGATGATTCATGGTTTAAGACTGCTTATAATCTTTCTTTTTTTTGAGGATCTTGGTAAGATAGTATAGCCTTTCTAGCCAACTTTATCTATTTAATTTTTATTTTGAATCAAGCTTTTGCTTTTTAAAAAAATAAATATTTGGTATATATTTTGACTAAATCTTCTAATACTTCTTCTAATGAAAAGATTTGTGTCTCATACATTATTAAGGTGTTCGTAACGAAAATGGTTTCTTTCAAATCCTTGTAAGAGCTCTGTTCATTCAACCAAGAAAAACCATAAGAAGTACATAATTGGTGTTGTCCTCTTGAATCTGTGTAGATAAATAAGCACAAGGGGATCGAGTTAAGTGTTCATAAAAGTTCAGTGCCATATACAACGAGAGAGGAGAATCATAAATATACTAAAGATGGCACTGTGGATAGATTTGGAAGACCAGCTATCAAAGCTCAGACAGGTGGTTGGAAGCCTGCAATTTTGATATTAGGTACGCTCAAACTTTGTGTTTGTTTTTATAGAATACGCTATGAATGATAAAAGTTAATAAGTATCTAAGATGATCTGACAAATGACCATGTTATATGACACTTCAAAAGTATATTATTTGATTAATTGTTCTTGTACATGATTATAAGTAGTAAACCAATGGTTGGGGTTCTCTCCCACAGCATATGGACACAAATTTGTAAGTTGATTGGTCATACCATGATAAACTGATTCATTGTACTTGTACATGATTTTTACCAGTAAACCAAGGATTTGCCACACTGGCATTCTTTGGAGTTGGTGTAAACCTGGTTCTGTTCTTGACAAGAGTACTTAAGCAGAGCAATGCTTCAGCAGCAAATAATGTGAGCAAGTGGACTGGAACAGTTTATATGTTTTCTCTTGTGGGGGCATTTCTGAGTGATTCATACATGGGGCGCTTCCGGACATGCACTAGCTTTCTTTGTATATTTGTTGGGGTAAGTCAAATCCACTCAATTCAATTCAATTTTCTAGTTTGTGGGCTGATGGTTACGGAATTGCTTGATATATTTCCAGACAGGCACCTGTCGATGGACTTCACGGGGCATGTGCTAGTTTGCCTGCACTTACTCTTTAGTAAGAAAAACTGCCAAATGTAATTTTAACCATGCTAGAATAATATATAAAGTTATGGTTATTTGCTTTACTAAGTATGAAATTTTGCCAAATTCAATTTTATCAATGTTAGAAAATATGTGGAGTTATGGATGTGAAATTGCTTATTGCAAGAGGCGCTACAGAGAAATAAATATCTCTTGCATTCATAAAAGGATAACCTTGGTCTGTTTAAAATATGGGTATTACTGTAAAAGAAGTTGCAGTGGATTCCAAAAATAGAAGGAATGATCTGCAGAGATTATATATAATGTTAGCCTTACAAAAAATCCCTAATTTATTATATTTCTTTGACAAACAGGGCCTAGTTCTTCTAGCATTGTCATCTCAATTCCTTTTGTTGAAGCCTTCTGGATGTGGAGATGGCAGTCTGAACTGTGAAAATGCTAGCCCTGCAGCAATTGCATTGTTTTACTTGTCTGTCTATCTAGTGGCTTTAGGAAATGGAGGATACCAGCCCTCTATAGCTACATTTGGGGCAGATCAGTTTGATGAAGAAGATGAAACAGAAGCAAAATTAAAAGTAGCATTTTTTAGTTGGTTCTACCTTGCTCTTAACCTTGGTTCTCTATTTTCTAACACCGTACTTGGTTACTTCGAGAACAATGGCATGTGGCCGTTAGGTTTCTGGTTGTCTGCTCTAGCAGCCATGATCTCCATGGTAGTATTTCTGTTTGGGACGCCAAGGTATAGGCATCACATCCCTGGAGGCAATCCATTGCCTCGTATTGGTCAAGTGTTTGCAGCAGCAACCAGAAAATACAGGTTAAAGCTCCCATCAGATGTTGATGAGCTTCATGAGCTATCTAGTAAACACAGTGCAATCAATGGAAGCCGAAAAATACTGCACAGTGCAGGATTCAGGTTTGTCAACTGTATACATAATTTATATGCAGTTTATAAATTATAATGCAAGAAACTATTTTTTAGTTTGATGAATTGGATTGATCTGTACTGGTTGTTGTAGGTTCCTTGACAAGGCAGCAATAGAAACAGAGGATGACAAAGTGGAAGGAAACCCCAAAAATCCATGGAGACTTTGTACTGTTACACAAGTGGAAGAAGTTAAGTGCATTTTGAGGTTACTCCCAATCTGGCTGTGCACAATTATCTACTCAGTTGTGTTCACCCAAATGGCATCTTTGTTTGTAGAACAAGGTGCTGCAATGGATACGTCCCTGGGCAACTTCAATGTCCCAGCTGCTGCAATGTCAATGTTTGACATTTTTAGTGTTGCAATATGGATAGTATTATATAGAAGGGCATTGGTTCCGCTGGGTTTCAAGATCTCTGGAAATCCAAAGGGCCTGACTGAGTTACAAAGGATGGGTGTGGGCTTGATATTGGGCATGATTGCCATGATTGCAGCTGGTCTAGTTGAGCTGTATAGATTGAAAGGAGCCAGCAATAAAGGTCATAACACAAGCTCCCTTAGCATTTTCTGGCAAATTCCTCAGTATGCTCTAATAGGGGCTTCAGAGGTGTTCATGTATGTGGGTCAGTTAGAATTTTTTAATAACCAATCACCTGATGCACTCAGAAGCTTTGGAAGTGCCCTTTGCATGACCTCCATTTCACTTGGAAACTATGTCAGCAGTTTGCTGGTGACAATTGTAATGGACATTACAAAGAGGGAGAACAGTCCCGGTTGGATACCTGCAAACCTTAACCATGGACATATGGATCTCTTCTACTTTTTGCTGGCGGGTCTTACTTTAATTGATTTCTTTGCCTATGTGCTCTGTGCCAGAGGGTATAGATGTATTGCATTTGACAAACTGTGTGAACAAGACGAAGAGCAACAGATCAAATAATCTGTCTATATCGGTTTAGACAATGTCTCCTATATACAGAACCTACCATCAGAACCTAGCATTCTTGATTCCATCTACGACTCTACCGAAGTTTTATTTAGACAGTACAGTGACTAGGTACCCATTTTGCAGGATTCGGCTGGGTCATTCCACATCTCACTATTTTTTTATCATTTTGAGATGTGGCAAAACCCAGCTGGATGTGATCTTTGTTTTCTAAAAGGGGAGGCCAAACTCCTGAGCCAGGAACACTCACCGGGGCTATGAGAGGAGATAGGTTTCGGGGCTATGAGAGGAGATAGGTTTGACTCTTGGTTGTTTCCATGAGTTCCTGCTAATGAAAATAATACATATGTAATAATCTACATAAACATGTATCGCTGAATAAGTGATTAACTTTTTTCTCGCAGAATTATCAACTATATGTTTGTCATTCCACAAAATGTGTAGCATTAAATGGAGTTTAATAGTTTGATAATAATATTTAATGGTTGTATTTAAAAAATAGAAAGATGACATCATGATTGGTAGGGAATCTGTAATACCGAAGACAAAGAATATAGCTGATAAGCTGTGGAGCATTACCTCTGTCCTCCACATCTTTGATTATGCCAGTTCATAACTTATCTTCTCTGTACAGCAAAATGTGGAGAGACGGGCATAATTTTTTTGAAATTCTGCTTCTTATAATTATTATGTGGGCCACCAAAGTTTCTGTAGAGTCATAGCTCGATAGAAACTTACATAACGAATCTTGCAAGTCATAGACGCCAAGTAAAGTCACATTAACGTTCATCTTGCCGTGTAGAATCTGATTTCATGTAACTTGTTTTCATCGTTTTTTTAATGAAGAAGAAAAATCCTATATAAGTGCATAGAATAGAATCATATTTTTAAAAAGTTTATGTTGAAGTTGAAAAAGGTTAAAAAAAGAAAGCAGTAGGGAGAGGGGTCATTAGTAGTGGTTAATTTTGTAAGTATGTACAGTGGTTGTATGTAATATTGTAGGATCTTCACTTTTTTTAAGAAATGTGAATCATTCATTTATCTATCTACAATTAAGGTTTGGAGGTGTGCCTCATCACACAACTTGCCACATCAACACGTCTAGTGAGAAGTGTTTGAAAAATTGAATTTTTAAAGGTTCAACCAAAACTTAATCATGGTATCCCTAGTAGTTGAACTAAAAAAAATCACGTGTTAGTATAATATCATATTTTCATTTAAAATATAACTTATATGCAACCTAAATGGACCAAATACCTATTGGTAACCATAAATCTTTGTTATCTAACTTTTATATCTAACACAAATGGACCAATCGTTGAACACAAAAGATTTTTTGTTGTTATAAAAACAACGCATTATTATTTAAACTACAACTTATATCCAACACAAATGGACCAATAATTGAACACTAAAACTTTTTGGCAATCCTTCACATTTGATGGGAAAATACAAGGTATTTATTGTATTCATCTTTTATATTTGTGATAGGACAAACTAATAATATGAAACACTCCAATGCATATACATTGCTACTCCAATAGTTATACACATAAGAACAATATTTTTTCACTATGGCAAGAATACTTGTTTAAATGAGCATCTTATTTTATAAATGACACACTTATAGCGGACAATTATGATATTTTATTTGAAACAAAAAATAATTTATTTCACTTGTTAATGAATGTATTTATGTTTTTTTATATAACATTCATGGTTCCCATGTGTTCAAGTATGGGTTCATCTTGACCAAAATTTGGTTTTTTTTAATTTACATGTGAACTAATTATTTATAATATATAGTATAAATATGTGACAAGATTAAATATTATAAGCACAAGTGCTATAACAACAATTGGACCCTACACAACTATTGCACCTTCTCCCCTAGTCAGATTATTAACTCGTTAATGCTACGTTAGAAAGAGGAAGGGAATTGTGATAAGGTGGGGACTTTCACACATTTAGGAGGTTTTAGTCATCAATAATGAACTCTCAAATCACGATGGAATTTTTTAGAATTTTTTCTTTCTCTTGCTAAGAAGTAGTACACACTAGTAAAATGGAAAGGTCTAAGCAAGGAAACATTCCACTATCAAACCAACCAACATGACCATGCTAAGAAGCAAAGGAATGTCCATGAGATGGAGGTGTTTGTACTCATTATTGAGGACATTGAGAGAGAAAGCCTTGGGAATTGTGGTGGCCTCATCTAAAGTTATGGGTACAAGCATGTCACTACCCATGTGATAGAGAAGCACACCCTCATGGTAGAGAGGCATCCATGCTAGCAAGTTGTAGAGATTTTTTCTCTTTATTCACCTTTTAGTCCATAATATTTTGATTACCTTAGATAAAAAATACTTTGACATGTATGTTCATGACATCAATGTTAGCAATTGACAAATAGCAAAAAAACTTAATATTTAATGGGCTTAATTTTAGAGTATTTGACACTTTTTGTAGTCATGACATTAGCATCAACGTGTTATTGATTAATTTATATATCAAGGGTTGGTGCAATCTAAGAGGGTTGCTAGATTGAAACATTCTTTCTACAACACCATTAGCCAAGAGATAACAGATCAATTCAAGCAAATTACAAAGGGAAGTCATTAGTGAAGTACAGTCACTAATTGTGCAAGGGAGATATCTATTGGTTGGTGAAAGATTTGTAGGTCGATTTGTAGGGGTGATCCCATAATAGTGGTTTACAATTTTTGGCCAAACTGGACACTGAAATTATTATTTTTAACTAAATCTTCACATTCGGACACCTATAGCGGCTAAACTATGAAGAATTTGAAGATGGTGCAAACTACAGTCTCATCAAATTTTGTTTGTAGATTCTAAAAAAAAATATTTTTTTCAAAATTTTTGGAATCAAATTGCACTTCTTTTTCCATCTCCCACGAAAATTGATTTTTTCAAAACAACATTTTTAAAAAGTGATGCACACCGTATAACGCATAACTTTTTTTCCATGAAGGATAAAATTATAATTCTTTCCAATTTAGATTTGTAACTCTGATATATAGTGCTTCCACTTGGTTAGATAGTTTTTTATTGAATATTTTTTCCTTAATCAAGTTTCAAAGTCAAATGAATTACAATTGCATTAATACCACCGTATAACGCGTAACTTTTGGTATATGTCAAAATTTTATTTTATTTTTTGTTGGATCAAGGACTTCAATATTTGGTGCACTCATATTTTTCAAATTTGTTTTTGATAATCTTCTATTTTTCCACATGTGAAGAACAAAGAAATTCATTTTCGATGAAAAACCTATGTTTAATAAAAATTAAAAACAAATACATAACAAAACCAAAACATATTAAAATTATATTCATTGGATAGCTTATTCTGAGGAATACCATAATCATTTGAAATAAATTTTAAATGAATTCATTTGATCCCCCAAAAGCTAAATCAAAAGTGATTTTTTATCAGCATTTTGATAGGTGTAAAGAAGACGCATTTATAGGTATGGTTTAAAACTAGCGAGGTTCTATCTAAGGGGGTTTGATCTAACGTGATTTGATCAAACCCTCTTCAATTGAAATCCTTAAAATGGAACTTTTTAAGGCTTAAATCATTATATTTTCTAAAAATATGTGATTTCAGCTAAAATTCGTTCCTCTCAGGAATTGTAAACCACTATTGTGACAGCACCACTTGCAAGTTGAAGTCATTGCACTATTGGGTAAAATATTAGTGAGTTAACCAAGAAACTAGGTTCCATAATATTTCATGGTTTTTTGTGGATAGTATGGGCAAGATAAAGACACTTGTACTTATAGATGTGTACTCCAACAACACTTCTTTGAGCAATGCCCACAATGATACATGCTTTCAACAATGTCATTGGTTGAGAGATTACACATCAAAGTACAAGTGGGTCTCAAATTGATAAAGGTAAAGGGGTACAAATTAACATCATGAAATTGTAGAACTATTGATTTAATTTTGATCCATGATGTATGCATCATTCCAAAGGTAGTAATACGACAAGCATTTCCCATTGTGATATTGGCCAAATATTGACATAAAAAAATTGTGGAGCTTGCACTAAAAGGGAAAGACCTTCAAAATGTTTGGTTTACAAATAATGCATGACATATTGATGCGTCCCAAGGATGTTTCAGTCTAATAGTACAAGAATATTATTGTGTTATAAGTTGAAAGAAATGCAATATTTGACAAGTGGGCCAATTGGAGTTCTCTTTGTAATGAAAGAAAAATACAACTAATGCTATAATAAAGATTGAAGAAAGAAGGACATGTGCTAAACTTTCACCCTAGATTATTATTTAGAAAACTATCTTTAATTCCAATTGCATGGATTCTTACATGATCATTTTTTTAGTATTTTTTGGATCCTTGAATTATTCTTACACTAGGCACAATAGAATAAATATGTGTTATGTATTCTTTAAAATTGGTTGATTATTATTATTTTCTAATTTCTATAAAGAAAAATTCAAGACGAGAGACTGTTCTTTCAAAATTCAATTAATTGAACTCTATGCAATTGTTCTAATAAGCCTTTTCATTATATGTGAAACGAATCTAATAAATATATATCTCCTTGTTGTGCCTATTCATGTGTTCTTCTCTCATTCTACAATTAATTATCCATTCATTTTGGTATTAAATGCCTTAGCTTTTATAGGTCACATTATATAGCTTTGATATTAAAATTGTGCATGATTATGCCTTTTTACTTTCATTCAAAATTATTAGTTTTGGGATAAATGAGCCCTATGCAAATACTTATTGGTAGAATATAAAATTACATTTTGACAAACCACCTAGTGGTATATTTTCTTTCTTCTTTTTTTGGTACATAAGTATAGATTATATATTGATGTAAAAAAGATTTACAAATGTCTACATAGCAGGTAAACTAAAACCCACCACCCCCACCCCCACCCTTCCATTTGAGACGCGCCAACACTCCCAACCCACCACTTGAGAAAACAAAAATGCAAATCCAGAAGGCGTAACAAAGAAAACTATATGCCAAAACTAGAGAACTATACTACCTCCTAAACATCAACTTATCTTATTTACATATATGTAAAAGATAACCAAACAGACCAACCATGTTATCTATAGGAAACCATTTGTCTTGGCAAAGGCATCAAATTTCGGGGCCCAGTCAAAGTCACCCACTAGTTCTAGTTGCAACGCCTTCTTCAGATAATTTGCATCGTAGGCTGCCAATTGCCTATGTTTTTCCATAGCCATCCTCTTTAGGTCCATCAAAAAGGGGTAGTATTTGATTACTTCATTGGGAACCTTCAGTAGAACCAAGTTGCATGAGCAAGAAGTGCTAGAACCAGGGAGCGTAGCATATAAAACTTCGTCAAGTCCACCCAACAAGTCCTCCTTGAAGAGATTGCACACCAGAGCCTTTGCCTCCACCTTAGCCATGCATATGCCAAGCAGAGAGGCCAAGAACCTTGACAAGATGTGGGTGTTTATGTGAAAAGTCTCACAGTTCTCGAAATGCCCTTTCCCTAACACCATTTTCAATGCTACCACCATGAGGTGATCAATGTTGATCAAAATTTGCTTCAAACGCTAGTTTGTAACCCCATGAAATGCCAATTGTTGAACCTTGTAGTCAAGGTGAATTGGGGTTTCCATGCCAAGATGCATGAATGCTTATGAAGACATCTTCACCATGAACTTTGACCTCTCTGCCATTTGCAGTTACCTAAGAACTAGAAACCAAAATTAGAAGATAGAAAGTGATTCCCACAACACTACCACCTTGGTTCAAATTATATAAATGCAATATACACCCAAATCTCACCTTTTATTATTATTATTATATACATGATTGTGTGAACCTCCCCACTTTCCAACTTGTTAACAATTTGTATGTTGCCACCCCAATCTTGGAGTACACAATGAGTTGGAAACATGATCCAGTGATAAGACTCGTATCACCATCACCTAATCAGCCATAATCTTTGGCACATTTTATCATTTTATAAATTGACAAAGGATGCACAAAATGATGAAGACGTCATGATATTCCCTTGTGCCCAAGACCATCTGATGTGGCATCCACCTAAGCTTGTAACTACATCAAGGGTGATCCCACAATATTGGTTTACAATTTTTGGCCAAATTGGACACTAAACTAATTTTTTCTAATTAAATCTTCACTTTCGGGCACCTATAGTGGCTAAACCGTGAGGAATTTGAAGATGATGCAAAGTAGTGATTTGTGACATTTTGTCTATAGATTCTAAATATATTTTTTCAAAATTTTTGGAATCATATTGCACTTCTTTTTCCATCTCCTTTGAAAACTAGTTTTTTCAGTAAACACCATTTTTAAGGAGTGATACTCACTGTTCAACACAACTTTTTTTCCACGAAGGATAAAATTCTATTTTTTTTGAAATTAGATTTGTAACTATGATATCTAGTGCTTCCAATTGGTTTCATAGTGTTTTATTGAATATTTTTTCCTTAATCAAATTTCAAAGTCAAACCAAGTACAATTCAAACATAGGTGGACCGTATAAGAGTATGTGGATCATCATGGAAAAAATAGGCCCTTAAGTGGTAATGAAAATTCAGAAAAATCAGAGTTAGGCAACTTGACATAAAAATTTGAATAAGTTATCTATATTATTTCAAAAATATGTAAGAATAGAATCTGTGGAAAATTGAATGTAGTTTCTAAAATACTAGGTTTATTTTAAAAATATATATATCTATTTCATGAAAATTGAAATTTCAATGCAAGAGTACTTAAATTTCAAGGAAAAAAGAAGTAGGTGTCTTTGACCACCTAACCATAATAAAATGATAATATTTTTTTATAAGATTGTAGATATAAGTAGAGGACTCATGTCGGATGTGATGCATATTTTTGTAATTTTTTTCTAAGTAAATAATTAATTATGATTTTTTATTACAACTTTTAAAATATAAAAATTGTATGTCTAACCACCTTAACTTGGTCAAAAATTCATGAAATTCTTTTTTAATCCTATAGTATGCAAAGCATAGAATGTGATGCATGTTTTGATTCAAAAAATGTTATACCATTTGAAAACTATAGATGTTTTTCAATCAGCCTATCAATCAAGCGTTAGTCGTAATTCTAATAGAAAATGAAAAATAATTATTTATTAAGGTGATCCCATAATAGTGGTTTACAATTTTGGCCAAATTGGACACTGAAATTATTATTTTTAACTAAACCTTCACATTCAGGCACCTATAGTGGCTAAACTGTGAGGAATTTGAAGATGGTGCAAACTAGAGTCTCATCAAATTTTGTCTGTAGATTCTAAAAATATTTTTTTTAAAATTTTTGGAATCAAATTGCACTTTTTTTTCCATCTCCCACGAAAATAGATTTTTTTCAGAAAACAACATTTTTAAAAAGTGACGCACACCGTATGATGCATAACTTTTTTTCCATGAAGGATAAAATTATAATTCTTTCAAATTTAGATTTGTAACTCTGATATCTAGTGCTTCCACTTGGTTAGATAGTTTTTTATTGAATATTTTTTCCTTAATCAAGTTTCAAAGTAAAACGAATTACAATTCAGACACAGTGCGATTGTATAACACGTAACTTTTTTTGTGTATGTCAAAATTTAATTTAATTTTTTTTGTTGGATGAAGGACTTCAATATCTGGTGCACTCATATTTTTCAAATTTTTTTTTGATAATCTTCTATTTTTCCACATGTGAAGAACAAAGAAATTCATTTTCGATGAAAAACCTATGTTTGATAAAACTTAAAAAACAAATACATAACAAAACCAAAACATATTAAAATTATATTCATTGGATAGCTTGTTCTGAGGAATACCATAATCATTTGAACTAAATTTTAAATGAATTCATTTGATCCCCCAAAATCTAAATCAAAAGTGATTTTTTATCAGCATTTTAATAGGTGTAAAGGAAACGCATTTATAGGTATGGTTTAAAACTAGCGAGGTTCTATCCAAGGGGGTTTGATCTAAGGTGATTTGATCAAACCCTCTTCAATTGGAATCCTTAAAATGGAACTTTTTAAGCTTAAATCATTATATTTTCTAAAAATATGTGATTTCAGCTAAAATTCATTCCTCTCAGGAATTGTAAACCACTATTATGACAGCACCCATTAGATTCAAAGTAATGTATAATTTATATTGGTGGAAATTTGAGAAGCTCCTTTACAAACCCTTTTCGTTTCATCAATTTTGGGTTAAAAAAAAGTCGTCAGCCACATCTAGACGAAGTCTAGAAAAGCAAGGTAAGTAGTTAAACACATTTTTTGTGTTGACTTCTTAGGATTGGTAGGTTTGAACCGAATTCCAAAGCAAGCCCGAGGCTAATCCCTAGGCATTAAATTTTGTGTTAGACATATCGGATATCCGATTCAAATTAAATTTGATATTTGATATGTTTTAGATATGAATTGAAAAAATGTTTTTGATTAACAAAAAATAGGTTTTGAAGGGACCAAAAACCCTGAACAAAAAAGGAAGTGGTAGTAAAGATAAGACAATTGACTACCCACCTAGAGAAAACTAGCTGATTAATAGACCATCAACCAACCATCAGAAGTTACATTAGCCAAAAAAAAAAATATAGAAAGACAAGCCAAACGACCATTACAACAATTCTTTAAGCATTTTTGTAGCCCCCAAATTCTTGGCCGCCAACCTGTCATGCATTTCCATGATTTCTTCCACATCATGAGCAACTTCCTTCTTACCTTTCATAGTTTTTCTCCTAGTTCGAACACTCGGGCTAGCAACCAAATTAGTTGAATTCACATCCATTCTAGCTTCCTCCCCATGATTCGAGTTTTCCTAGTCACCGAACAAGCCCTTCCCATTCAGCTCCATAGCCTTCTGAATAAGGAAAATCATCCCCTCGGTCAACGCCTCCAGCTTCTCCCTGCTTATGTTGATGAGCATATCCATGTCCCTTCAGAGTTGCTTGTCATGTCTCTCCATCATTGCCACTCTCATCCCATAGTCATTCTTTAGAGCAGCAAGTTCATCCACCATACAACCAACACTAGAATTCAAAGACTGAGAAAGTCCAAAAATAGATTCCTGCTCTTTAAGACTTTGCGGAGTAGAGATGTTGCACTTGGCAATGGTATCATGCTTATTATGGATATCTTGAATCTCTTGAACAAGCGACATAAGCAGATTGAAAGAAATATCTGCCCCTTCCTTAACAAGGCCTCAATGCCTAAGAAAAATCCATCGCACCCTAGAACAAACCGCTTCCCTAATAAAAACCAACCAGTGGTTCCTCCACATAAACATCCTCAGATCCAAGCTTGGCCTTCCCCTGATCCTTAGACATAGAGTCCCGAGTAGAATCTTCAAGGTTTACAACCAAATTCTTTTAACTGGTTGTAGGGGACCCACCACCACTCAAAAACTCACCCTGAATATTTCTTGCCACCTCCTCAATATTAAAATTCACCTCCTTAGCACAACCCTTAAGCTTCTTACCAATATAACCCTCAACAACACCCTCATGAATCTTCAACTTGTGTTTCACACGAGGAGCAACTTTCAAGGAATAAGGGATAACATCACCTGTAGACAGAGTGTAATCTAGATCAGTGTCAAAGCCATCAGACTAGCCCTCTGACTCATCCTCAGCCTCTGTACCAGCAGACTCTTGAATCTCATCAATTTTGTAACATTTCCCACTTTCTTTCCCCATTTTCTTAGAAACAGGGGACTGAGGAGTTTTAACAATGTAGTTAGCCTTAATAAACTCAACAATTAGAAGCATTAATCCTTCATGAAGAAAGGGATTCCTAGGGTTTTTTTCTGATTCAAGATACTTTCTTCCAGAGACAGCAACATATAGAAAGGAAAAGATACCAGCTTACCATGGTGAAAATGGTTGAGCTGAACAAAGTGATGACCATAGAGCATCATAAATCTTCCATCCAGAATAAAGTAGCACATTAACGCCACAACAACCACCCGCCATATGGGTTTGATATTAGTTTGGTCATAGAATCCATAGTCCAAGCGAACCATTTTAGCCCTTTCCTTGTCATAGAGAAAATTATGCCTAGCAGATTGCAAAATATTCTTGTCCCGGTAAAATTTCCTACCTTCCATTGACAAGCCTATCACCTCCACAATAAGGTCTTCATTAATGGTAATATCCCTACCATACAAACTCACCACACGACCATGCCAGGCTTCCACAAACTCCTTAGAGACGGAGGATTTAAAACCCTTCATTCTCTCCATGTAAGGAGTAACACCCCCTCTTTGCAAAATTTCCCAAACTCTGGGGTTAGCTCTGGTATCATCACAAGAGAGTGGCTTCGTTCGACACCTATCCCAACCCATCATCAAAAAACTTGTAGAACACCTGGGCCTGGCCAAGGCAAAGGCAATAACCACAAAGCTACCCAAAAAGCGTGTGAGGTAATCCAAAATAGTCTGAAAGGAAATAATGCAGAAGACTCTAAAACAACTCCACTGGAAGAAGCCACAAACTCCAATGAGCATAAACTATGTGATAAGTCCCATCACACAAAAAAAATCATGATACCCACGCAAACTCGAGAAAAAGGAGGTGGGAAATGAAGAAAAATTAATGACGATCATTAATAATAAGAGTGCTTAAATCAATGGGTAGGACTTCATCCTCCCCCCATGTTTTAGCTGATGACACACCATAATTCGCCAGCCAATTAGCCACAGCATTCGCTTCCCTATAGGCATGGAAGATATAAATTTCTTCAAATTCCCCACAAAAGGAAATAGCATCCACAATAAAATTTTGAATGGCCCATGAAGGGGGAGATCCTTGCTTAAGGAAATTGATAATATTCAATGAATCACCATCGATCCAAAGTTTAGAGATCCTTAAATCCCTAGCCATCTTGATGCTATGATAGGTAGCTATTGCTTCAGCAAGGTGGTTTGTCTAGGTTCCCAAAGGGAGTGCCACCGTTGAAACAAACCTACCATTGTGATCTCTCAACACTCCCCCACAACCAGCAAGACTCGGATTACCTTTCGTTGAACCATCAAAGTTGATTTTGAACCAACCAAGAGGAGGGAAACCACTTCATCCCATCCCTCGCAAGGTTAGCCTTCCTCAAGGGCTTAGCAATGTCAAGGGAAAGTCTCCAGTTAGACTTGACCTCAACATCATAATCAGGCACCTGCACTTTTCCAGGAACATCAATCTTATCAACCACCATCATTAGATTCTCTTTCGTTGAACCATCAAAGTCAATTTTGAGCCAACCTTCCTCAAGGGCTTAGCAATGTCAAGGGAAAGTCTCCAGTTAGACTTGACCTCAACATCATAATCAGGCACCTGCACTTTTCCAGGAACATCAATCTTATCAACCACCATCATTAGATTCTCTTTCGTTGAACCATCAAAGTCAATTTTGAGCCAACCAAGAGTGGGGGAAACCACTTCACCCCATCCCTTGCAAGGTTAGCCTTCCTCAAGGGCTTAGCAATGTCAAGGGAAAGTCTCTAGTTAGACTTGACCTCAGCATCATAATCAGACACCTGCACTTTTCCAGGAACATCAATCTTATCAACCACCATCATTAGATTCTCCTTGATAGTAGAAATAGTTTTGAAGAAAAGGGAGAGAGGAGGATTACCACTATCTCTGAAAATCCTATTGTTTCGCTTCTTCCACAACCCCCAAAGAAAATGTGGAAAAGCAAGAGACCAAAGAATCTTCAAATAAGGGTTAGACGAAGGAGACTTCCACTGGAGCCATAAATCCCAAACAGAGGTAGGAAAAATCCATTCCACATGCCAAAGATTGAGAAAGAGGGAACGCACTTCCCAAGCATAACTGCACCCAATGAACAAATGAGAACAATCCTCCACATCCATCACGCAAAGATAACATCTGTTTGGCATGGAGAACCCTCGTTTCCACAAATTATTAATGGTAAGAATCTTATCCTGCACTAGCAGCCAAAGAAACATGTTAATCTTGGGGATAAGCTGTGGGAACCAAACTAAGCCCTAGGGTGGCCTAGGACCCACAATATCAGTGCAAGACTTAAAAGCGGAATCCATCGAGAAAGCTCCACTTAGGAGTCTCTTCCAAATCACCTTATCCCTATGCGGAGATTTAGGGATGTGAACTCTGGAGAATTCAATAAAGAGGTCCTCCAACTTAGGGAACACTTCATGTATCTTCCTCCATTCCCCATTAACAATGTAATCAGCCACATAATTCCCAAATACACGAGAGCACACTTCCCTCCAGGTTTTTTCCCACTGAGATTCACACAGAGGAAAATTCCCAAACCACCAATCATCCCAAAAAAAATTATCCTAGCCATCCCCAACCACCTAGAATAGGCCAACAGGTAACAACCCTCTGGCTTTGGACACCGAGTTCCAGATAAAGACCCCAAAGGAGGAGAGAAGTCCTTATTCAAAAACTCCCAAAAATTTTCCACCTGAGGGAGATATTTAGAGGTCAAAATTTGTCTCCACTCCTTCTCCCCACAAAGGAGATGCCATAATTGCTTAGCAACAAGAGCCAAAATAAAGGGCCTAATCCTACGCAGACCCAAACCCCCATGATA
>VDFB02177205.1:0-27738 GCA_007258455.2 Sequoia sempervirens | reverse complement strand
TTAAGGAAAAAATATTCAATAAAAAACTATCTAACCAAGGGGAAGCACTAGATATCAGAGTTACAAATCTAAATTAAAAAATAATAATAATAATCCTTCATGGAAAGAAAGTTATGCATTATACAGTGAGCGTCACTTTTTAAAAATGTTGTTTTCTAAAAAAAACTCGTTTTTGAGGGAGATGGAAAAAGAAGTGCAATCTGATTCAAAATTTTTTGAAAAAAAATATTTAGAATCTACAGACAAAATTTTACAAAACTCTAGTTTGCATAATCTTCAAATTCCTCACGGTTTAGCCGCTAAAGTTGCCCGAAAGTGAAGATTTAGTTTAAAATATATATTTTAGTGTCTAGTTTGGCCAAAACTTGTAAACCACTATTGTGGGATCACCCTGCATGGAAGAAACAGTCTAAAAAATTTGTATAATTAGAGGGTCATTGTAAGTGGTTTGAGGAGGAAGAGATAATGGTGATGGAGTCTATGTAATGTTAGGAGAAGTGAAGGGAATACTAAGAGAGGTGAAGGTGGTAGAGGATGGAACATTCGATGCCACAAAAGAACTAGGAATGCTAGTTGGAATAGCCAAAAAAGGAGTCACATGACTAACCTATTGCATGGTTGTTGTAACTTGAGGAGTGGTATAGGTTGGTATGGATGTTACACTTGAAGGAGGAGGAATGTGAGATCCTCCTTGGCTAACCACTTTGTTTGCTGGTTGAGATGTGTTAGAGGTGGAAGAAATATGTTATTGGTATATCTCAACAATTTGTTTCATGACATCTAAATCCTCATCACTTTCAAGCATTTGGTGAATGATATCAATAGTAGGAATTGTAGAGGTGGAAATTTTCTCAAGACACAAGTTTTGTTATAAATGTGCTAAATCCTCATGAATGTTAATGACTTTATTTTCTAGAATTGGATCACTTTGTGTGTCAAGATGCATTGTATGTGAAGGTAAAGGTGCACTAGTGGTAGTATTCATATTGAATGCACCATTGTCCATACCAGGAGTAGGAGCTTGATACAACCCAAGGTCCACAACAAGTGTGTATTGCGAGATGCCATCAGTCAGGAACTTCTTATCACTAAAGTATTATCAATAGGGCACCAAACACTCATATAAATACCACAAGAGGTGGGGTGAATTCAAATGTAATGTAATATAACAATAAAATGCAAATAATAGAAAATATGTAAATTGGAACAAAAAAGCAACTACATAAAACTAAAATGTAGTAAATGCCTAGAAAATGCCTCAAAGTGCAGTTTAAAATATGCAAGTGGATTAATTCACCTAGGGTGGCGAATGAGTGCAGGGATGAGATTTCTTATGTTTTTCAGAAAATTTAAAGTGATTTTTGTGTGTTTCAAATGCAAAATGAAGGTGCAGATGCAAAATTTCATTTTTTTTAATGTTTTGAAATGCAAAAATGAAATCAATATGAGATATTCACTAATGCAAGTTTATAATTCCTAGGATGCAAAAATGATGCAAAAAGCTAATGAAAAGACTAATGCTATGAGTCCTAGGATGGAAATGCAATGAAAATAAGAAAGATAATGTGTTCAATATGTAGGTTCACCAAAATGAACCATCAATTTTGAGGTTGTATGTACTACTCTTGCAATCTTAGAGTTTTTAACCTAAAAGGAGAGAGATAGAACCCAAAATTTGAGTTGGTTCACTCAAAAAAATGTATGTATGCTGTAATTATGACTAAATACAATTAGATGATGAAATCGATTGATTATTAGTGCAAAACTAATGAAATATGCAATGTTTGAAAACACAGTGAGTTCTACAAAAATGAACTAAAAACATAAACAAATACAAACAAAACTGGGTGAGGTTAAACAAAGTGCACCTAGACGTTGAATGTTGATCTTGGAAGGTTCTAGAAACTGGTAAAAATCCATGTTGATCACTAGTGGGACTCATTCACCATTAATGGAAAATTAGTCCTCCTACTAGTAAAATGACTTGAAACTGCTTTTCGACTATTGGGAACTGGATTATGAAAAAATTAACATTTCCAACCTATAGTCGGGACTCATTTGCCACTAATGGTGAATCAGTCCTCCAAAATTCTACAAATTCAAAGGTCAATCTTGTGGGTCCAGATCTGCACTTGTCTTCTTGTTGAGTTGACGAAGTCAATATGTAGAAAACAGGTTGTATGCTATCTCGAAGCTTGAATTATGGTTTGGTTGACTTGAAACACTTTGATGACTTGTTGACGAATTTCCAACACCTATTTCCTTGACAAATCTTCCTACAAGACCTGTGAACACACATGACAAGAGGGAGAAAATGGTTAAGGGCTAGAGTATAGCGATTTTCCTTGGTCAAATCCCACTTTGCCAATCAAACCCTTGATAAAGAAATGAAATGGAAATAAGGAATGATGAATAAAAAACATGAAAGTTTCCTAAACTAACCAAAACCTTGTTGAAGAAATCTAAAGATATGTCAGTGGCTACTCGAAGATGCTTTATAATTGCTTGATTGAATGATTCTTTGATGAATTGAATGCAAATTGATGATGAATGAATAGGTGAATGGGGGTTAAAATGGATAGAAAAATACTTATTTATACACAAGTTTATTCCCTAATTACCCAAAAATACAACATCACAGGCCAACATAAGTTCTTAATGAATAAAAACCTGAAAGAAAATTTGAATTATTTTGAATTTTGAGCCAAGAGGGAATCATTCCCCACCCATAGCGAATGGGTTCCACTCTAGGCTAGTGAGTGGGTGTTGGGAATTAAGCTACATTTAATGAGGTTTATCATGTTTGAATTCAAGAATACACTTAATTAATGACTTGTAAGTGCATAAAGTGGCCAAATAAAGCATAAGAAAGGTGTAACAAGCCTAGAAAAGAGTGAAAGCTTGTTACAAATCTTTACAAAAATTTACAATAGGACTTGAAAAGGGTTAAAAAGGTGATTTTAGATGAATTATAATGAGAAGATTCTAGAAAAGTGTAGAAATGTGTTACAACACTTCACAACACCTTCACAAGACATCATAATTTGAATATTAAGGACCTAATGTGAATGCATAAGTTACATTGCAACATTAAATCAAAGAAAAATATGTCAAGAATCATAAGAGAAAGACCTAAAAGACCATGAAAATGTCTGAGATCCATTTTTCTATGGTACAGGAATCCATATTACTATTGGTTGAAATACATTTTTCAATGTTATCATTTCCTTGCACCATGGTACCTTCCATACTAGGAGAGTTTTTAGGAGAGCAGAAAACTAGATGTTCATGACATTTAAAGGTGGGAT
Source organism: Sequoia sempervirens (assembly GCA_007258455.2). NCBI lineage: Eukaryota > Viridiplantae > Streptophyta > Pinopsida > Cupressales > Cupressaceae > Sequoia > Sequoia sempervirens. The sequence continues at coordinate 24,430 of VDFB02177205.1, read as the reverse complement.
CTTCTAAAATAACTTCATCACAATTAAGGGGGTTATCAATGGTTAGATATTTTTGTGTGTCAATGATGTCATTTTCTTGTACAATAATGTTTTCCTCATGATTCTCATTGATTGGATCTTGTATGACCATAATATCTTCTTTACCAATAGGAGAGATATCAGGAGAGGGAAAAATTGGATTGTTGTCCATGATTTCATCCTTTTTCTCTAAGGTCTCATTCTCTTGTGCCATAATATCTACCCTAGTAGGAGAGCTTTTAGGAAAGTGACAAACAATAGGTTCATCACATTTTGAGGTTAGATGTTGTAAAGTAGCTTCATCATTCATGGGGGAGGCATCAAGAGAAGGATAACTATGAGTTTCATGTTTACCAATTATTGGAATTTTTTGTTCAAATAGGTCTTCCCAAATGGTAGCGGCATTGGGAAAGTGAGGGATAAAATTCTCACGAGTCTCAATAAGGATATCTTCTAACACTAAATTATCTTCTTCATGTCTAGAAGTGATATTACAAGAAGAAAAGGTTTGATTGTCATGATTATCTACAATTTTATGTCCATGTTCTATAATGTTCTCCCAAGTAGGAGAGGTAGGATTGTCACAATTTTCAATTATTGGATCTCTAAATATCAACATATCCTCCACACAAATGTGTTTTTTATGATCATTCACTATTGTATCCATATTCATTAAAGTATTCTCACAAGTAGGGGAGGTACTATTGGGAGATGAATGGAGACTAGGAAAAGTAGTGGCCATGATCTCAACTTCGTGTGTCATAATATCTTTCCAAGGGGGAGTAAGACAAACAATACTTTCATGATCTCAATGATTCTATCTTCTTTCACCAAGATACCTTTGTCACCAATGGGAGAGATATCAGGATAAGAACAATTATGATTATCATGATTGTCGATGCTTGCATCGTCTTGTGTCAAAGCTTTAGTGGATGACCTAGGTGAGATTAAGTCATTCAAGGGCTTCATCTAACATGTCAAATTCATCTCTACTAAAGGGTTTAAATGATATGCTAATGTTAAATTTTCTTTTTCTTTTTGATGTTTTTAGTTTTTTATTTTCATTTTCTAATGAATTCCAAATGCAATCTAATCTAATTGAATTATGAATAATGATAGGAATGAAAAATGCAAGAATCTAATTCTATCAAAAATTGTAATGAATGTAAATTATACTATTTTTAATGATTTCAATATAACAAAAAGTGGGAAAACTGAAACAAAAAGGACATAACAACAAACATAATGATTCACCCAAGGTGGCGAATGAGTCCCATTAGGGATTATTTTCAAAATTTTCTAAATTTTTTCATTGATTTTATGTTTTCTATGTTGTATGATCTAGATCTGAATTGCAACTACAAATTTTGAATGATTTTCAACGAAATTAGATGCAAAAATGCACACTATATGAGCTTTCACTAATGCAAAACTTGAAACCCTAGAATGCAAATTAACCAATGCAAATACTAATGCAAAGTTAATGTAAGCTAAATATAGGATGATGTACTCCAAATCATAAAATAATTTATTCTAAATATAGGTTCACCAAAATGAAAGGTGGAAAATTAGCTTCCTTCTTTCACCCTTGATTCGAGGCCTAGAAAGGGAAACTTTCACTAAATTTCACTCAAGAAAAAACCCTTGAGACCCGAAAAGAGAAATAGATCTTGAAAGATAGTTCTCTTAGGGGATGAATATGATATAATGAGTAGTTCACCACTGTAGACAAATATTTTGGCATCCAGGGTCTTTTTACCACTTCTAGGGTTTTTCACCTAAAAGGAGGAAGATGGGCCAAAATGCAATGTTCACATTCAAATATTAATGTGATATGTATGAAATATGTCTAATAAATGATTTAAATGTAGAAAACTAATGAAAGGTATTGATTATTAAGTGAAAACTATTAAAATGCAACTTGTTGGGAAACACATTATGTAATGGAAAAACACCTAGAAATGAAAGTAAACAAGAACATAAATGAACAAAATTGAGGAAGTGCACATATAATTGTTTTGGAGACTTGAAATGAATATTGAAATTCTACTGATCCTAATATTTAGGCCTAGTGGGACTCATTCGCCATTCTGGGCGTATTAGTCCCAATTTTGGAAAGTTGTTCCAAAGCCCGTTTTAGACAAATGTGTATCTAAGAATGAAAAAAACAAAAAAATAGGCATGGTAGTGGGACTCATTCACCACCCATGGAGAATGAGTCCACTTTTGAATTTTTGAATATTCAAAGGTGGAAACAAGAGCTTTCAGTCTGCAATTTCTATTTTTCTAGGTGTTCAGTTTTGAAACTATTGAATTCAGGCTTGAAAGTGACTTTTTGAGGGTATTTTGACTTATCCAATGAAGAGATGACTTGAACAACTTTGCAATAAAATATTCAATGATTTTTAAGCCTCCAAGATGCTTAAATCTATAGATGTACAAGACAAGAAAGAGAAATGTTGGATGTTAGGGCATGGGGGTTTTCCTTGGTCAAACCCCTTTTAGGTAATTAAACCAAAATAGAGAAATAATGTAATAAAACATGAAATAATTGAGTTTATTACCATTCCATGTTGCTTGATCTTGAATGTTTGCAACAAAACATGAAGAATTTTCCCTTGAATGTCTGAAAATTGCTATCTTAATGACTTGAAATGATGAAACCCTAACTTGCTTCACTTGATATGGAAGAACGATGGATGAATAATGAATAATGGTTATGATTTATGGTTTAGAGACTTTATTTTATATTAAATTCATCTTATTTTCCCTTAAATTGGATCCCTAAGGCCGACATATAAAAATGACAAACTCAAAATTTCAGTTATTCCCACTCAAAGGTCAAAAATGCCCCAAATGGGACTCATTCACCACCTTGGGTGAATCAATCTCACCTAGCAAGAACTCATTCACCAAAAGTGGAAAATTTGTCCCAATGGGGCCCATTTGACAACTAGGATGCTAGGAAGGAAGAAAATAAGGCTTTTATTGTGACTATGTCAGGTATTTCATCAAATATTGCCTCGAGATGCACAATATGGGGCAATAGGGGCCTATTAATGATGATGTAAAGGTAAATTAGGGATTGGGACATAAAATTCAATGTGAAAGTGTGATTAAATACACTTTACAACACTAAAATGAGGCCCACACATCCTAGGAAGACACAACATCAAATGTGAATGTGCAAGACATATTACAACACTAGATTTACATTAAGTTTAGTTTACAAGCCTTCTATATTGATGTGAGGTTGTACTTAAATACATTTTATAATGTTGAATTAAGGGAAAATGGGTCCATTAAGTCTATAAAAGTGTGAAAGTATTTTACAACACCTTTACAAGACATCGTTAAATGCATTTGAAAGGGTCCAAGACCTAGTGTAGATGTGAAAAACACCTCACAACACCAAATAAAGGCCTCATTAAGTTAAATTTATTATTAATTGTTCCCAAAAATTAAGCAAGTTTCCTTTTTTCTATGGTACATTTATCCCCCACTTTAGTGAGAGGATGAAATTTCTTCAAACTCACACTAAAGTAGACATTCAAGAGAGACCCAAGTGTACAGATGCAAATGAAAAACAATGACAAAGATAAAGAAGGAAATCAAGCCCCCAGGATCCAAGATCCTAAGTAAAACCATCAAGATACATAATCATGCAATTGCAAGAACTAAAGGAAAGAAAAATGAGGAAATCCGCCTAGTCTGAGGCCACAGAATATTAGGTCATCTGTAGGGTGAGATATCCCAAAAAAGTGGTTTAGTGAGAAATTCATGCCAGTGTGTTGGCTTCCCACTGTATAGTGATAAAGTCATGTCAGTGTGTTGGCTTCCCATTATACTAACCATACCAAAATTATGCTCTTGATATAATTGATAAGGCACCACAATGTAATGCTTTTCGTAAATGTTTTTGAATTTTATGCAAAAATTTTGCTAAAGGGGATTTTTCTTTGTTCATGTAATGTCTTCTTCTTAGGGAGAATTGTGCCTAATATATCCAAGAGAGGACAATTCAAGATGTCAGATCATTATCCATGGGATGCCTCGTTCACATTAGGCCACTTTAGTTGATCATTATTCCCTTGTCATATTGTTATCCATGGGATGATTTGTTCACATCAAGCCACTTTAGTTGATCATACACTCTTAGAAGGCATCAAACCAAATGCCACCACCAAGGAGAGGACATGTCACAAGAAAAAGTAAATCACACCATGAAATTTGCAAAAATATGTTGTCGATGTATACCACCACTTTAAAGTGGTTGCTAACACCATTCCTATGAGAAATTGCTTTAAAGTAGAAGAGAATATGAGAGCTCATTCTAAAATCCCTATGCCAAGTCATATGTTTTCGATAAGTTGCATCTTGAAGAAAGGGAGTATGCCACATGTGAGTCAATCTTAAGACATGTCATCCACATCTCAACTTGGATCTTCTAAGTTTATGAAAGGTTAATGATTAGTCAAAAGAGACAACAACACATGAAATATGGGGATAAGGCTACCTAACCCCTTTCCCCCACTAAGTGCAGAACAAAGGTGATCCTAGAATGGATGATGGTATGCTTCCCCTTGAAATCGATGCAAAACATTCAATAGTGGGAATGGTAGTATCCTACAACTATTGCATGGCAAGGAGCAGAAAATAATGTTATTTATGTGGCTAAGGAAACAATGTTTCTACTTGATACATGTTTAACGAGATATCCATCAATTTAGGATGTACCAAGTTTAGTGTTTTCTTGGAAGAATCTTGAGTGCTGGTATCAATGTTAAGTGAAGGTTTTTTGGATGGGTTGACTTCTATGAAAGGATGATCATGAAAACCATGATTTGGAAGAATTAGGTTGGGTGTATTGTGAGCTTGTTCTTTGTGTAATGGTGGGTAAAGAATGATAGGATTCCTAGGTGTGTCCAAAATAACTTCAACATACATAGGGGGATGATTAATGGTTGGATTGTTTTGAGTATGAGAAGAAGGATTTAATTGGCTGTCTTCTTTCACTAAGGTATCATTCTTATGTGCCATAATATCAACCCTAGGAGGAGGGCTAATATGTTCATCACATGTGATAATTGGATTTGGAAAGATATCTTCATTGCTCATAGGAGAGGCATCAAGAGAAGGATAACTAGGTGTTTCATGGTTACTATTGATTTGACTTTTTTGTTCAAATAGCTCTTCCATCATGATATCCTCTAACACTAAACTATCTTCTTCATGTGTAGAGAAGATATTAGGAGAAGAAAAGGGTTGATGGTCATGATTATCGATACATACATCCTCATTTCCTATAGTATTCTCTTGAGTGGGGGAAGTAGGATTTTCATAGCTCTCAATAATATCCTCCATACAAATGTGTTTTTCAGGATCATTCACATGTTTATCCTTATTCACTAAAATAGTTTCACCAGTAGGGGAGGTGTTGGGAGATGAATGAGGATGAGGTAAGGTAGTGGAAATGATTTCATCTTTGTGTGGCATAATTTCTTCACAAGGGGAAGGAGAAGGAATACAAGCATGACTTTCATGATCTTCAATGATTGTGTTTTCTTTCATCAAGATACCTTCATCACCAATGGGAGGGATATCATTAAAAGAACAATTATGATTATCATGATTATCGATGCATGCATCCTTTTGTGTCAAATATTTAGTGGATGATCTTAGTGAGAGGAAGTCATTAAGGGATTCATATAATAATCTAAATCATCACTACTAAAGGGCTTGGATGTTATGGTTTTTCTAAATTGAATCATTTTTTGAATTGGATAGTTTGATTTTTATGTTTTTTTTTTTCATTTGCTAATGAATTTGATCTAAATAAACTAGGAACTAATGTTGAAAATGAAAATTACAAAAGTCTAAGTGCCATGAATGGAAAAACAAGCTTATTTATAATAAGGAAATGCAATAGAAGCTTGCGCAAACTTAAAATTTAATGTAAGGATATAGGTGAAATATAACTTTTCAGATTTCAAACAAAGTGAATGGATTGATGATTAATTATGCAATAATCCTGGAAGATGAAAGATTGGCGTAAATGTGAATTTTAACAATGCATGAAATGAGCTAATATAAGCTAAATCTAATGAAATGAATGATAAAAAAAACTCAACCAATTGATACAAATAACCAATGGCAGCAAACAAAAGCATAAAAATAGAATTTTTAGCTCTATAAAAGGCAGTTTTAAGGGTCAAAAGGGACTCCATTCACCTGTGGTGGAAAATCAGACCCTAGTATGGACTTTTTGAATTTTCTGTGAAAAATTTTGAGCATTTTATGCTTCTAAGTTCTAAGATGCAGGCCTAAGTTAAAAAAATGTAGAATTTCAAATTTTTGAATGAATTTAGATCCCAAAAATGAAACCCTAAATGTACTTTTTATGAATGCAAAATTTGAAACCTAGCATGCAAATGAATCTATGAAAACCATAATGAAAGATCAATGTGAGGATAGATCAATGATGGACTCCAAATGAGAAAAGTATTCAAAAAGTAGGCTCACAAAAATGTAGACAAAGATTCTGGCACCCAAAATGTTTTTCTAGCACTTCCAGGGTTTTTCACCTAAAAGGAGAAAAATGGGCCAAAATGCAATGTTCACATTCAAATATTAATTTGATATCGATAAAAAATGTCTAATAAAGTGCGATTTAAATGCAAAAAAATAATGAAAGGTGGCCGATTATTAAGTGAAAACTATTAAAATGTAACTTGTTGGAAAACACATTGTGTAATGAAAACACCTAGCAAATGAAAAGTAAACAAAATAAATGAATGAAATTGAAGAAGTACCTATAAATTTGGTGGGATTTGAAATGACTCTTGAAATTATATTGATCCCACTTTTTAGGCTTCGTTGACTCGCTCTCACCATTTTGGGCTTAATTTAGTCCCACTATGGAAAACCTGCTCAAGCATGTTTCAAACAAATGGCATCTGGGTGCAAATGTAGAAAACCAAAATCAAGCCCTGTAGTGGGACTCATTCAAACCCATGGAGAATGATTCCACTCTTTGAATTTATATTCAAGGTGGAAACAGAGTATTTCAGTCTATGAATTTCTTCTTTCCAGTGTCTCTAGTCCCTAAACAGCTTTGGATTCGAGCCTAAAAGTAACTTTTTCGGTGGTACTTGACTTATCCAATGAAGAGATGAATTGAAAAACTTTGCAATATAATCTTCAATTATTTCTAATCCTCTAAGATCCTTAAACCTACAAACACACAAGACAAGAAAGAGAAATGTTGGATGTTAGGGCATGGGGGTTTGCCTTGGTTGAACTCCTTTAGGTAATTAAACCAAAATAGAGAAAGAATGTAATGAGACATGTAATAATGGATTTGATTACCTTTCCATGATGTTTTATCTTGAATGTCTACAACAAAACATGAAGAATCTACCCTTGAATGTCTAAAAATTGCTACCTTAATGACTTGAAATGATGAAACCCTAACTTGGTTGACTTGAGATGGAAGAATGATGGATGAATAATGAAGAATGGTTATGATTTTCAATTTAGAGGCTTCATTTTATAGGAAATTCACTTTATTTTCCCATAAATTGGATCCCTAAGGCTGACATGTAAAAATAACAAACTCAAATTTTAGCTTTTCCCACTCAAAGGTCAAAAATGGCCCAAATGGGACTCATTCACCATAGGTGGAAAATTAGTCTTAGTGGAGCCCATTTGATAGCTAGGATGCTAGGAAGTAAGGAAATAAGGGTTTTATGGTGACTATGTCAGGTATTTAATCAAATATTGCCTTAGAATGCACAATATGAGGAATAGGGGCCTATTAATGATGATGTAAAGGTCAATTAGACCTTGAGACATAGAATTCAATGTGAAAGTGTGATTAAATACACTTTAGAACACTAAAATGAGGTCTACATAGCCTAGGAAGGCACAAAATCCAATGTGAATGTGCAAGACACATTACAACACTAGATTTACATTAATTTTAGTTTACAAGCCTTCTAGATTGATGTGAGGATGTATTTAAATACATTTTATAATGTTGAATTAAGGGAAAATGGGTTCATTAAGTCTAGAAAAGCGTGAAATCCTTTTACAACAATTTACAACACCTTTAGATGACATCATTAAATGCATTTGAAAGGGTCAAAGACCTAGTGTGGATGTGAAAAAAACCTCACAACACCAAATCAAGGCCTCATTAAGTGCAAAACCCTAGTTCAATACAATAACCAAGAAAATACCTTAGAAATGTAAACAAAATAGAACGAGAGGTACTAAAATAAATGATGTGCACCTAGAAAACTTGAAGTGACTTGAAACAACTATAAAACATTGAAGATTCTGAATTTTTGACCAAATGGGACTCATTCGCCAACCTCAGTGGGTCAATCCCCAATCTAGGCTTTTTTCAAGAAGTCTATTTTGAGAAAAAGGGTATCAAAATCTACAAATAGTTCTAGTAAAAAACTACAGTGTGACTCATTTTCCATTACAGGTGAATTAGTCCCAAATTTGGATTTCTACACAGGACCAGGTTTCGGGCAAATGGGTATCCAAATGTACAAAGATCTCTAAAAAAACCAATAGTGAGACTCATTCACCACTTGTGAATGAGTCCAGTTTGGATTTTTTGGAACTTAAATGTTTTATCTACACCTATCAGTTTGCTCAATCTTCTCCTCTAGGTTCCTAGATTTGAAACATTGATTTTGGGGATGTAGGTGACCTTTTAGTGAATATTATGACCTTGCAAATAAGGGGACAACTCCAACAAGCTTGTAGCCTAATACTCAATGATCTTTAAGTCTTCAAAGCACCTAAATCTGCAATTACACAAAGAAAGAGATAAAAAGTGTTGAGTGTTATGGAAAAGGGTTTTCCTTTGTCAAAATCCTTTTAAGTAATTAAACCAAATGATGAAATAAGATAATTAAGCATGAACATGAAATAATGCAATTAGAACGCTTCCATGATGATGGATCTTGAATTATTACAACAATTGATGGAGAACCTCCCTTGAATGCCTTAGAAATGATCTTGAAAACTAACTTGATGACCTTGTGAAGACTTAGAGTGCCTTAACTCCTTGAGTGCTTGATTTTATAACATGAATTCTGTGTTCCCTTATGTGAAATGGGGTATGTGCAAGATCATGATGGGCCAAAAGTGTGATATGATGGGTATGTAGGGTATGTATCGGACGCACTTTTTTTTCACCCAAAATTGATGAAATGAAAAGGGTTTTAAAGGAGATTCTCAACATTCCACCCCAATATAAATTATTCTTTACTTTTGAATTTAATAAATAATTATTGTTGATTTTCTATTTGAATTACAACTAAAGTCATAATTGATATAGGCTAATTGAAAAGCTTACATCTATAGCTTTGAATGGTATCACATTTTTGAATCCAAAACATGCATCACATTCTATTCTTCGTGATACAAAGATCAAAAAATCTGGCGAAGTTTTGACCAAATTAAGTCAGAAAGTAGATATATGAGTTTTTAAGTATTTTTTAGTTGTAATAAAAACTCATAATAAATTATTTACTTTGGAAAAAAAATTACAAAAAATATGCATCACATTGGGATATGAGTCCTCTGCTTATATATAAAATCTTATAAAAAATATTATCATTTTATTGTGGTTAGGGTGGTTAGACAGACACCTACTTCTTATTTTTTCCCTGAAATTTAAGTACCATTGCATTGAAATTTCAAATTTTCACCAAATAGATTTTTTTTGTTTTTTAAACAAACCTAGTAGTTTAGAAACTACATTTAGTTTTCTATAGATTCTATTCTTACATATGTTTGAAATAATATAGATAACTTATACAAATTTTTATGTCAAGTTTCCTAACTCTGATTTTTCTAATTTTTTTTCTAAATTTTTGCCACTCTCTAAGGGGCCTATTTTCCATGATGATCCCACACATGCCAATGATGATTTCTAAGCATTGCTATATAGAAAATCCATTCAAATGACTATTAATTTGATCCTAAGGTTGACATGAAGAAATTTAAATTAAAACCCTACTCTTTCCCACTAACCTTAAAATAAGCTAAAATGGACTCATTTTCCTAAAGTGGTCAATGGGTTGCACAAGGGATATTTTTCTAGGGGCCAAGATGTTGAGGAATCTCAAAGTTGTTTATATGTTGATATTGTCAATTTTTTATTAAAATATACCTTAGGATACATAATATAGGTCATAAGGACCTAGTAATGATATTATGTCATAAAATGTAAGGGAGCCCAAAATCCAATGTGAAAGTGTAAATAAATATAGTTTACAACACTAAATTAAGGAAAAATTGGGTCTATTAAGCTTAGAAGGACCCTAAATTCCATGTGAATCTGTAAAACACATTACAACACTAGATTAGTTCCACCTTAGTTTACAAGCCTCCTAAATTTAATGTGAAAGTGTAAATAAATACATTTTACAACACTAAATTAGGAAAATTTTAAGTTAGTTTAGCTTAAAAAGGGCCCAAGGCCTAATGTACAATTTATCATTAATTATTCCCATATCAAGCAAGGGATACTTTTTTCTAGAGTACAAATATAAGTAATATCAATACTTATTACAAGGGATGACTATCAGGGGGCTCGCTACCCATAAAGAGAAAGGATCACTTCCAAAATAGAAAAGAAGATATAGAAGAAATGTTACACAAAGAAAATCATCTCAATGTAACAAAGAATCTACTAAAATGTCACCAACACCTTCACATCCTAATTAAGGAATTGTAGACAACTTCTTCTCACTAAATCCAGTATTCTAACACATGAAATATCACACTGAACTTCTTAATTTTGTACTTCACAACTCTACAATTCACTTCATTCACATCTCTCACATCTATCTTCTCATCCCTCAACAAATCAACTCATACGTATACTGTCTTCAACCTTGAAATCTTCTCTAAGGTCGGATATGCACCTCAAACATAAAAATTCAAATTAGGGCAGCACCAAAATATTCTTGTGGTGGAAAGTGATGTAGGAAGATCAAAAAATTCCTTATCTAGGACCAAAATCCATCCTTACACACCATGCCACATTTCTACAAACAACTAAGTACCTTCGCAAGTAGTGTAAACACCAAGGTCGATTGATACCCATGTAAAAACCTTTAAAATTTGAAGTACATGAGTCCTTTGATCTAAGCATAACTCACATAAAAATTTCACCTAAAGACACTCTAGAATATTCCATAAAAATCCTAAAATCCAAAAAACTCCTTCACAACAACTCTCACTTAAATAATGTACACACCCAATACATCAAGACAACTCTTGCATACACTATAACTCAAAAAACCATCTTTCAAAGCAACAAACCTCAAACCATATTGATTGAAGTAATATACCAACACTATCAACACTCCTTTAAATTTTCATGACCTAAAACATAACTGCAAAGAAACACGAAGTAGAAACATTTCTCCCAAACACCTCTACAATACATAGTTCAGACACTAGTGAACACAAATTATTTTGTACAAAAATCCAATGCACCAATTCTTGAATACAATGCCTTTTAACACCTCTCATCAACATATCCAAATTGTACAAGAAAATATTAAACCTAGAAAAAATGAGTAGCAAAACCAAAACACAACTCTATCACCTCGAACACCACTACAATACACTGTTTCCTTTTTTTATCAAATTTTCTCAATATTACTTGGAAACCAAGCACTAAAGACACATTATTATCACCTTCAATACTTCCTCAACAAAACTGTACTCAACCATAGATCTCAGAATCTTATCACAACAACACTAGTGGTTGACACTAGTAGCTTTACTAATGAAAACATAATGCAACTAATAAAAGCATCAGCTTCTCACACTCTTGTAAATATATTATCCAAAAATAAACATCAATGAAAATATAGGCTTGTTGACCTCAATGAAAACACCAAATTATCATACTTGCAACAATCTCCCCCTTTTCATTGATGGCAACACATGATGTGAAAAACCATCAAAGACACAATAGCTCTGAATACCAACACACTACAATTCTTCACATTACTTTTCCTTTTGAATAACTTATCTTTTCACATTGTTCTCTCCTAGGATTTGTAGTTTTTCTTCTTTACTTGTTTGTCTCTCCCAGATAACTTATTCTTTTTCACATGACTCTCTTTGTCCATTTGAAAATAATGGAAAAGGACAAAATATTTGTATTATTTATTATTTTCCTTTGACATCAATCAACCTAATTACTACTGCTACGCAACTTATTTCCTTTACCGGTCTATATACTCCCCCTTAGGATCACACACCAAACTATACCAAATCAACAATCTCATTACCTACTCCCCTTGAGAGGTAGCAACCAACATCGTTCTAGAACAAAGAATGAATCTTCAGATCCACTGTATTGATGCATCTCCTTATGCATCTAGTTTAAAGAATGAAGGAAAATAACCCCCAACTTATCCTAGAAATACTCAAAATTATCCTTAGGAATAGCCTTAGTGAATATATCAACAATATAATACTTTGTAGGAACATTTCAAGCTTCACTTCATTCTCCAAAACCTTCTCTCTCAAAAAGTGATACCGAATTGAGATATTCTTTGTCCTTTAATGCATCACTGAATTCTTTGAGATATTTATTGCACTTGTATTGTCACAAAAGATAGAAACTGGTTCATAATACACTACTTTGATATCCTTCAATTTTTTCCTCATCCACAACACTTGTGTGTAGTAGGATGTTGTTGCAATGCACTCAACCTCTATAGTAGATAATTATATTGAATCTTGTTTCTTACTTAGCCATGATACCAATCACATCTAAGAAAGAATACACCACCACTTGTACTTTTCCATCAACACAACAAACCCAATTTGCATCCATGTAAGCACTTAAAGTGAAATTAGTATCCTTTGGATTCCATAAGCTATAATCTAGAATGCCCTTCAAGTATCTAAATATCCTCTTAACTACTCCAATATGTGATTCTCTAGGATCTTCTAGAAATCTAGCCAAAAACCAAAGTTCATGCATGATATCTGGCCTAGTAGCAGTTAGGTATAGTAGTTCACCAATCATTGATCTATACTTTCTCTAATCATCCTTAGGGGTTTCATCATTCTTGCTCAGTTTGCAACCAATAACCATTGGATTACATATTGGTTTAGAGTCTTCCATTCCAAACTTCTTCAATATTTCTTTGACATACTTTGATTGTTAAATGAATATACCTTTTTTGTTTGATTGATTTGTAGCCCAAGGAATAAATTCATCTCCCAAAACATAGAAATATCAAACTCTTTATGCATCTCTTCTACAAAATCTGTACACATATCTCCATCACCTCCAAAACTTATGTCATCAACATACACCACCTCAATCAAGATTTGATCTTTTTCAACTTTGAAGTAAAGATTATTATCTATGGTACCTTTATTTCAAATCCTTTTTTTATCAAATACCTTTCCAACCTTGCATGCCAAGCTATGGGATCTTGCTTTAATCTATATAATGGCTTCAACCTATAGACCATATCCAATTTTCCTCATAACTAAAATCCTTTTGATTGTTCCATGCATACTTCTTCCAATTCTTCATTAAAGAAAGAAAAATTCACATTCATTCATGTTTAGCCATGTTGGAATTGGAGCCTTAAATGTGTTCTAAACACATCAATGTTGTTAGGAGGATGCCATGAGGCAGTTAAGGGAGTTGGATGCTCGGAATTAAGGAGTTAGAGGTCCTAAGAATTAGGGAGATGGCATAATGGTTTGTTGCCAAAAGTTGTTGCAAAGTTGTCATGTTGCATGCAACTCGGTTACCTTGGATCCCTTAGAAGATGGGAGTGTGGGATCGACCAACATCCCTAAGAACATGGCAAAAGGAATCTATGATGCAAGAGGCTCGAGTTATAAGGATAGTAGTTTGTAATTAAGTGATGGTTATGCTTTTGAATAGAAGAACTCTGTATTTTCTGTGTATACCGAATGCTTTTGAGTGACAGTACTATTAGATGAATTAGATATATTGATTTGACATTAGATTTGTGTTCATAGAGTAGTCTTAAGCATTTTTCATTTTGTAACCAAATTGTTTTGAGTTAATCTAGTGTGTGGAGTTCATAAGTTAAGGTTTTAGAGGATTTTCTTGCTCTGTTCAGACCAGTCAGTCTTTTCATGGCTCCCCCATAAAATCTAGCCACGGGGTCTTCTTGAGATTAGATGGATATGATAGGGGAACCAAAGATCTATAAATTCTTAGCAGTAGGAGTCATGAAGAGTCGAGCATTTGCATTTAAAACCAAACCCTAGGTGAGTTCCAAATACCCGGTTAGAGGTTTGGCAGTGAAGAGTTGAAGAGATTAGGCAGGGGAAAGAGGTACCGTACGGAACAAGTACAGTTCTAGGTGGGGCAGAGCCATATCTTAGTATGCTAAAAGGATTGAGGTCTGGTCAATCCATTTGTCTAGTTGATAAGCAAGAAAACAGTGAAACCCTATTAATTAGGCTTTTTAGCCCTATTTGCCCTAGGTTATAGGAAACCTGTGTACGGAGGAGTCAGGGGTCTGAAACCCAGTGAATCTCTTAAAGGACCAAAAAGGGTATCTGGAAGTGAAGTTTTTTTTCCAGGTTGTTTGGAAAGTTTGAGCAAGAAAGTCAAAAAGGTCACTGTCAAGGGCTACAAGGAATTAGGCCTTCTCAAGGCAAATTCTTGAAATCGGTAAGAGTAAAGATTGAAGACCATCCAATATGGATCTAATTGGATGTGAAAGGCATGTTTTCAGTATCTCTGACACCCCTGCAAGCAGTTCAAGGTGTTGTGTGATGTTGGCACTTAGAGTCTTCTAAGTGTAGGAGAAAGTTGCTAATTCAAATTGGTGTTAGTCTTCCAAGGTGAAGCACAAAGTTGAGAAACTCTTGGAGAGGAGTTGAAACAGAGCTTAGTTAATGACCTAAGCCTAACAAGAACCTATTGGTATCAGGTTCTAGGAAGAAGACAGTGAAAAGGTCTTTTGGCAGATTGTGCAAGCAAGCCTTGGAACACATTTACACCATATTGGTATCAGAGCCTTGTTTGATCAAGCTTGTGATTGATGTTGCAACCCACTGAATCAGTAGGAGAGAACACACCAGAGGAAGAAAGAAACATGGTGACTAATGTTGAGTTAGCCAAGAAGGTAGAAGAGAAAGAAGAGGATAACCGACTGCTAAGAGAAAGGTTGTCCCGAATGGAGAAGCTCTTGGATGAAGTCCAAGAAAAAGCAGACAAAGTAAAGGATAAGATAGAATTGAAGGAAGAGCAAGAAGCAAAGGAAAAGGAATTGGACTTGGAGGAGGAAGCTCCAAAACCTGACCCTGTCCTTGCTGAAGAACCCTTCTTGAAGGTACTGCAGGCCTTAAGTGGCAAAGCTTTGGAAGGAGTGCCACTATTTAGTGGATAAATGGATCCTGATTCAGTCATGGACTGGATTGAAAGCATAGAGAATCACTTTGAATGTGATGGTATAACAGAGGCCCAAAAAGTAAAGGTGGCCAAGTCAAGGTTGAGAGGTTCAGCTCTCACATGGTGGAAGTTTGTGCAAACTAAAAGAGAGAAAGAAGGAAAGGGTCCTATAGTTACATGGAGAGGCATGGTAACCAAGATCAAGCAGACCTACTTACCTGATGACTATGAAGTCCAATTGCATAGGAGGAGACATAATCTTAGACAAAAAGATATGGATGTCCAAACATACACCGAGGAGTTCCAAAAGTTGTGCCTCAGATCAAAGGTGGTTGAAGATGAAAGCATCAAGCTAGCAAGGTATTTGAATGGACTTAAATAGTCTATTCAAGAAGACATGAGCCTAGTGAACTTCAAAACTATCCGCCAATGTTATCAAATGGCCTTAAAGATAGAGGAGAAAGGAAAAAGGAAGCAAGAGCAAACCTCCAAGAGTAGAGGTAAAGGAAAAGATAGTAGAGGACAAAGAGGTGGCTATGGTGGAAGGAGTTCAAAATCAAGGGCTCAAGGAGAAGTCAGGTACTCTGAGCAGCAAGAAGGAAGCTCTAGTAGAGGTGGTAGAGGAAGAGGCTCTAGCTCTAGAGGAAGAAGTGGTGGACAAGGAAGAGGTAGTTACTTTACCAATATGAAGTGTTACCACTGCAATCAAATGGGACACCCGGCTTATAGGTGTCCAGAGAAAGGTAGTACTTCTCATGGAGGTGATAAGAGAACTAATTTAGTTCATGATGAGACAAATGCATAGAGAAACATCCTGAGGTACCATTAAATTCAGAGGAAGGTGAGAATCTCATGATGAGGAGAACTTTGATCAAGGAGCCGGTTAAAGAAGAACCAAGCCAAAGGAGGTCCCTGTTTAGGATAAAGTGTAAAGATGATGGGGAAAGTATGTAGAGTCATCATTGACTCAGGGTCTACTGACAATATTGTGTCAGAGGAAACAGTCAGCAAGCTGAAGTTGACAAGGATACCCCACACCAATCCTTACAAGGTCACATGGCTCAATAAAGGCCAACATGTCTTGGTAAATGAACAAGCATGGGTGGAGTTCTCAATTGGAAGGTACAAGGACAAAGTCTTATGTGATGTGTTACCCATGGATGCATGCCACTTGCTCCTAGGTAGACCATGGCAATTTGATCGCCAAGCCATGCATGATGGAGTGAAGAACTCTTATACTTTTAAGAAGGACAAGGTGACATTCAAAATTCAGTCACTGTTAGAAGATGTAGAGGTGCAGATAGCAGGTCCTAAACTACTCATGGTTGGTGAAAAAGAGTTCTTAGAAGCCTTGGAAGAAGGAGAAGGAGTTGGCTATGCAGTAATGTTAAAGGCCAAGAGAGGTAAGTAATGACAAAAGCAGCTGAGAAGCCAGAGTTACCTAAAGAAATACAGAAAATGTTGCAGACCTATGAAGGCATTGTAAGCAGTGGACAACTAGCAACATTACCCCCTAAAAGAGCCATAAGTCATAGGATAGACTTGATACCAGGGGCTACCCTACCAAATAAGGCAGCTTACAAGATGACTCCTCAACAAAATGAGGAAATAGCTAGGCAAATACAAGAACTCCTAAACCAAGGTCTCATTAGGAAAAGCATTAGTCCATGTGCAGTACCCACTATCCTAGCACCTAAAAAGGGAGGAGAATGGAGGCTTTGTACTAATTCAAGGGCCATAAATAAGATAACTATTAGGTATAGATTCCCTATCCCTAGGATTGAAGACCTCATGGATTGTCTAGGTGAAGCTAGGTACTATACCAAGATAGACCTAAAGAGTGGTTATCACCAAATCAGAATACATGAGGGAGATGAGTGGAAAACAACTTTCAAAACCAATGAGGGTTTATATGAGTGGCTGGTTATGCCATTTGGACTGTCTAATGCCCCCTCCACATTCATGAGACTCATGAATGAAATCCTCAAGGACTACATTGGTAAATTTGTAGTGGTGTATCTTGATGATATACTGATCTATAGAAAAATAAGAGTAGAGCACCTCAAATAGATAGAGTTGGTTTTCAAGAAGCTGCAGGAGGAGAAATTGATGATCAACTTAGAAAAGTGTGAATTCATCAAAATAGAGCTAGTGTACCTTGGATTTGTGCTATCACATGGCAACTTGAAAATGGACAGTAGCAAAGTGGAAGCCATCCTCAATTGGCCTACTCCAAAGACAACAATAGAGGTAAGAAGTTTTCATGGTCTTGCTCAATACTATAGGAAGTTTATAAGACAATTTAGTGCTATTTGTGCTCCTATGTTGGATACCATTAAAGGAGGGATGAAGACTAAGTTTGTATGGAATGAGCAAGCTAACAAAAGTTTTGAGTTGTTGAAAGAAAAGATAGCTACCAACCTATTTTGGTGTTACCAAGCTTTGAGAAGCTATTCACTATTGAGTGTGATGCAAGCAATGTGGCTATTGGAGCTGTTCTCAGTCAAGAGGGCAGACCGGTGGCTTTTCATTCAGAGAAATTAAGTGAAGCCAAGAAGAAGTATTCTTCTTATGACCTTGAGATGTATGCATTGGTCTAGGCTTTAAGGAAATGGAGGCACTACTTGCTTCCCAAGGAATTCATAGTGTATTCAGACAACCAAGCACTTAGTTTCCTGAATTCACAAGAGAAATTGAGTCACAGACACATGAAGTGGGTGGAATACCTGCAAGCTTACACTTTCAATATCAAGCACAAGAAAGGAGTACTCAACAAGGTGGCAGATGCCTTGAGTAGAAGAGTCCTCACCATACAAGAAATTCAGTTGAAGAGCATGGGAATAGATCATTTCAAGGATCTATATGCAGATGATGAAGATTTTGCAGACATTTATAAGGTATGTGTTGAATACAAGAATCATTTTCATAGTAAATATGTTGAATATACTTTGCAAAGTGATCTCTTGTTTAAAGGAAATTAGTTATGTGTCCCTAGAGGCTCTATTAGAGAGAATTTGATACAAGAAAAGCATAATGGTGCATTGAGTGGTCACTTTGGGATCACAAAGACTCAAGAACTTGTTCAAAGGTTCTATTATTGGCCAAGAATGAACCTAGATGTTAGGAGGTATGTGGAGAGTTGTATAGTGTGTCAAAAGGCCAAAGGTACTTCTTCAAATGTAGGCCTATACCAACCACTGCCTATTCCTACTAGGCCATGGGAATGCTTGAGTATGGATTTTGTAGTTGGGTTACCCAAGACAAGACAAGGCATGGACAATGTTTATGTAGTTGTGGAAAAATTCAACAAAATGGCTCACTTTGTGCCATGTAAAACAACCAATGATGCCAATCAAATAGCCTCTCTTTTCTTCAAGGAGATAGTAAGGATACATGGGTTACCTATAAGCATTGTGTCAGACAGAGACACCAAGTTTATGAGTCACTTTTTAAAAACTCTTTGGCGGAGATTAGGAACTAACTTATCTTTTAGATCTGCATACCATCCCCAAACTGATGGTCAGACCGAAGTTGTTAATAGAAGTCTTGGAAATCTATTAAGGTGCTTGACCAAGGAGTATGGTCAACAATGGGATCAGTTGATTGGATGAGCTGAATATGCCTATAATGACACTGTGAACAGATCAACAAGGAAGAGTCCCTTTGAAATTGTCTATGGATTACATCCTAGAGGATTCTATGAGCTAAGAGACTTAAAGGATGGAGTCAAGGGAAGTGCATATGCTAAATATTTTTCCTATGCCATGCAGGAGATTCATGATACAATCAGGAAGACATTAGTAGAAAACAACATGAAGCATAAGACCAAGGTGGATGAGCATAGGAGATAAGTTCAGTTCAATGTTGGAGACTTGGTGATGGTGCATCTAAACAATTCCAGGTTACAAAAAGGAGTCCCTCATAAGTTGTAGATGAAGAGGATAGGTCCCTGTCCTATCTTAGCAAAATATGGAAACAATGCTTTTAAAGTGGAGCTACCGGAAGACAGTGGACTGTCCCCTATTTTTAACATTGCAGACCCAGTCCATTACAAAGGACCACCACCAGACATGGATCATAACCTCAATGAAGTCATCCAAGATGTGGAGGAGCTCAAACTGCCTTCTGCTACAGTCAAACAAGCTAACAAAATACTAGATACCAGGGTCTATAAGAATACTAGAACCAAGGAATACAAGGAAAATCTGATTAAAAGACATGGTCAATTTGATGTTGATGCAGTCTGGATCAAAGATTCAATGTTCAAGAAATTGGGCATTGATGTCAACTTACTCAATCCAAGGGTGGATTGAAATCTTTTGTTTTGGGGAGGATGGTGCAGGAGCACCTAGGCTAACCTCCATCTTGTTAATTTCATTTTGGCTTGTATCTGACCTTAGCCAAGTCAGAGGGGTTGTGTATTTGTTTTGGACCTTAGAAGGTCATTGTTGTGCTTAGGTGAATTAGTCATTAGGACTAAGATTCACCAAAGTTTTGTTGTCTTTATTAGTTTTTGCTTTGTTTAGCCATGTTGGAATTGGAGCCTTAAATGTGTTCTAAACACATCAATGTTGTTAGGAGGATGCCATGAGGCAGTTAAGGGAGTTGGATGCTCAGAATCAAGGAGTTAGAGGTCCTAAGAATTAGGGAGATGGCATAATGGTTTGTTGCCAAAAGTTGTTGCAAAGTTGTCATGTTGCATGCAACTCGGTTACCTTGGATCCCTTAGAAGATGGGAGTGTGGGATCGACCAACATCCCTAAGAACATGGAAAAAGGCATCTATGATGCAAGAGGCTCGAGTTATAAGGATAGTAGTTTGTAATTAAGTGATGGTTATGCTTTTGAATAGAAGAACTCTGTATTTTCTGTGTATACCGAATTCTTTTGAGTGATAGCGCTAATAGATGAATTAGATGTATTGATTTGACATTAGATTTGTGTTCATAGAGTAGTCTTAAGCATTTTTCATTTTGTAACCAAATTTTTTTGAGTTAATCTAGTGTGTGGAGTTCATAAGTTAAGGTTTTAGAGGATTTTCTTGCTCTATTCAGACCAGTCAGTCTTTTCATGGCTCCCCCATAAAATCTAGCCACGGAGTCTTCCTGAGATTAGATGGATATGATAGGGGAGCCAATGATCTATAAATACTTAGCAGTAGGAGTCATGAAGAGTTGAGCATTTGCATTTAAAACCAAACCCTAGGCGAGTTCCAAATACTTGGTTAGAGGTTTGGCAGTGAAGAGTTGAAGAGATTAGGCAGGGGAAAGAGGTACCGTACAAAAAAAGTACAGTTCCAGGTGGGGCAGAGCCATATCTTAGTATGCTAAAAGGATTGAGGTCTGGTCAATCCATTTGTCTAGTTGATAAGCAAGAAAACAGTGAAACCCTAGTAATTAGGCTTTTTAGCCCTATTTGCCCTAAGTTATAGGAAACCTGTGTACGAAGGAGTCAGGGGTCTAAAACCCTATGAATCTTTTAAAGGACCAAAAAGGGTATCTGGAAGTGAAGTTTTTTTTCTAGGTTGTTTTGAAAGTTTGAGCAAGAAAGTCAAAAAGGTCACTGTCAAGGGCTACAAGGAATTAGGCCTTCTCAAGGCAAATTCTTGAAATCGGTAAGAGTAAAGATTGAAGACCATCCAATAGGATCTAATTGGATGTGAAAGGCATGTTTTTAGTATCTCTGACACCCTTGCATGTAGTTCAAGGTGTTGTGTGATGTTGGCACTTAGAGTCTTCTAAGTGTAGGAGAAAGTTGCTAATTGAAATTGGTGTTAGTCTTCCAAGGTGAAGCACAAAGTTGAGAAACTCTTGGAGAGGAGTTGAAACAAAGCTTAGTTAATGACCTAAGCCTAAGCAGAACCCAAAAGCTATCAGGTTCCAGGAAGAAGACAGTGAAATGGTCTTTTAGCAGATTGTGCAAGTAAGTTTGAACATCTACACCAAACAAGCCCGGTTAAGAGACAATCATATTGTATCTACTTGCCAAATTGTTGCACCATTTGTGAATTATTTTGATCCATTGTATGCTCAGTTAGATTTTTCATGGGTTGATTACAAAATTCAAATTATGCCAGCTCAAGTCTACAAGAAGATGCCTAGATTTGATGGATATAATGTTTGTGAAGGAAATGCACATGTCAAAAGTTTTTCCAGCTTCATGGAGAAACACTCATTTGAATATTAGGATATGTGGATGAGATTCTTTGTTAGATCCTTGAAGCAGAGCTAGGGATTGGTATCTAAAGTTCCCTGAGAAGTCATTTCCTTGCTGGGATAAATTAGTGAATGCTTATAGAAAAGAGTTTGCAAGAGATCCCTATGACCTTGTCATAAGGTTAAAGCAGATCAAGAAACAAGATGAAGAGTCAAGTGTTGATTTTAGTCATAGATTTGGTTATGCCTTGTCACTAATCCCAGACAATTTCAGACCTAGCACTTCATAGTGTATTCATATGTATTTTGAAGCTTATGAAGAAGGATCTAGTGCATTGTTAAAAGAGTTTGAAATATTGAGTATGCAGATGGCTTACACAGGCCTGGATAGTATGGAGAAGCAGAGGAATGAATATATACAAAGCTTGTTGTCTTCAATTGTCAGTAAACATGCTGATGAAATCAGCAATTGTGTGAATGTGAACGATCAGAGGTCTTCAAACAAGTGCATAGTTGAGAAGGTAGAAGATGAAAAAGATGCATCATCAGATGATGAGAAAGTTGTTAATGAACAACTTATAGAAGAAGTATACCAAACTGAGAATCAACAGTCGAGTCTTCCGAGCCAAGAACATGATGAAGGATATCAATTGGACTTATTCTTTGAAGAAGAGAAGTGCAATCAACAATGTTGTAATACAGTTGACCATGTCAATCCTACAAGGGTTGAATGTAGCTTTGGTATAAATCTCCATGATGAGACATTTGAATTTGCTGACTTAGGGAATTCTCTTGAGAACATCAGTTTACCAGCTGCAAGTGACAGAGTATGGGATGCATTTCAGTTTGAAAGATCAACTACAAGCAGTTGCAATGAGGAAACCATTGATGGTTTTTAGTTTGATAGAGAAGATGTTTATGTCTACCCTCAAGAGGATGTAAATGACAAACTCAATGAGGAAATCCAGTCCAATGTTGAAATACAAAGAGATGTGGATTGTTGTTATGATAGCCTAGTGGTGAGTAAGGATGGACAAGTGGATGGTCTATTCTCTATGACAGATTGTGACCATGTTCCTAACAATGTTGTTAACAATTCAATCTCCTATGATTGGGGAGACCCTGTTTATGATCAACCCATTGAGTTTTTAGACTTTGATGATGATGATGTTTTGGCATACCCTGATTTGCAATTTGATAATGTATCCAATTCAAGTGAAGATCAAGAAGGGGAAATAGTTGAAGGAATAGATCAAAACAATGATCTATTAAGTTGTGAACAAATCTCAGATCTATTGACCACTGAATATGCATCTTTTGTCTTTGACAATGATGATGATCTTCATGGTGTAAGGTATGATGCAAGTGAGTCTGATTCTCCTTCAAATTATGAACCGACTGATCGTGATGATGATAATGTGCATGAAGACAAGTAGTTACTTGATTGCAATGACGCAATGTATGATGATTGTGAAAGTGAGCATGCTGATGCAAACTCAGAGATATGTTTTAATGAGTTTGAAGCAGCAGATGATTATGAGGATTGTGCATCTAATGAGCCAAGTTTTGAAAACTTTGATGCAGATTTAAACAAGTCTTTGTTTGTTAACTTGAATGAACCTAGCCATGAGTTTTTTCATATGGATGTAGAGGTTGATTTCGATGAGAAATCAGATTATGATTCTAAACCAGAATTGCTTGTTGAGCAAGCTTGTGATATTGAAAAGGTTGATACCTCATGTTCAGAAGATGGAAATATGATTACAGATGATGAGTCAATTTTTTTTATGACTCTCAATACCAGCATGATGAAGGGCAAGTACAAAGTGTGCTAATGCATGAGTGTATCTCTTTGAATACACTTGAAGATAGTTTGCATGATGAGCCAAATCCTCTAGCAAGTTCTTGTGCTAGTATAAATTTTGATGTGCAAACTAATGATCAGATTGAGCATAACAGTTCCAGCCATGTAGCAGATTGTGAGTGCTATTTTTGTCAGCTGGAAGAAATTTTCATTTAATGTGGCAATGTGTAGAACATTGAAACAAGTTGTTGTCAGCTTGGGAGTGAGTTACATTGTGAATGTAGTCAGTTGTTTCCACATGACAATCAAAATTTTGAAAGTATGTCTGACTTTCAAATGCATAGTGATTATGAACATGTTGATAGTGTGGTGTATGATGGCCTATTGAGAGGTACCAACATGTTCAATTAGGCAGATGGTTGTGATCAGACTATGTTTTCATATGGTGTTGATCCCCATTTTCAAATCTTGCCACTTGATACAAAAGCAGAGAATGAAGAGAGTGGCAATGATGATTTAACCTATTTGATTTGGTTTCCAATTGATGAAAAATCCAAACAGAGAGCAAGTTCTCACTTGCGCAAAGGTAGCCTAATCCTTGTGTTTGCATGGATGCAATCACCTATGTTATGTGGTTTGACAAATGCAAGCACAAATTGAGGAGATCAACTCCTTGCATAATTTGTCTCGACAGAGGTAAATGTTGACTCACATTTTCATTTGGTGGCCTGAGTCACCAGGATGATTTTGAAAAAGAAGAATGAATAAAGGAGCAATTTGAAGGACACCTAATGGACTTAGCTTTTGGTCTACTTCCCCATAGATCTGGAATCTTTCTATGCCCACAGGGGGCATACATCCCTAGTCGGAGCCATTGTTGGCACTCTCAAATTTTGCAAATTTGAGATGCCCATATCAAACTTTTGCCTCTGCACTTTCAGAAGTGCACTTGAAGAATATGCCTGAATGACCTACTCTGAGGGGTCATAATTTGATGCCCGTTGATTTT
>VDFB02177204.1:0-29414 GCA_007258455.2 Sequoia sempervirens | reverse complement strand
GCATTCATATTGTATATATTGAAAAAGTTTATCTTTTTCATTCCAGTTCTTGTTATTCAGCCTTTGTATTCTGCAAAGCGAATGGTCATGTAACTCAGCTTTTAGATTAATACAACAATGTTTTTACAGGTTTACTTATGTTATTTTTGCAAAGATTCCTTCAAATTACAGTAAAATCAAAGTCTGCCTTGTCATTTGGCTGTCTTTATGAATGATTTGATGAAGTTTTATTGTGTTTAAATATCAGAACCTTTAAAATCTTTGTCTCATTTATATTTGCATGCATTCGAATAGTTAAAGTCACAGGCCTAAGTTTGTGCAAATGAATAATATTCTTCTTTGCTGTGAAAATCCTGTTTTCCTTCAAAGCTGATTTATTCAAAGCCTTCCTTAGAATCAATTTTTGTGGTGAAACTGTCAAAATTGACTTGTGTGGTTAGTTTTCTGAGGTTTATTGTGAATCAAAATTGTAGATCTTTATCAATTAGGTGCATCACCTTTAATTTACAGTTTTCTTGCATTTAGATTTAGTCTTTCTGCCTTTTCCAGCAAATCACTCAGTTATTAACCAAAAAATTAAATAGGAACCGGCCTAGAATCTGGAGGTCTAATTCCTTATAGGATACCCACAGCCTGGAATTAGTTCCAATGTTTCAACAGATTGCTGAATTTCAATATTCAAACATTCGGGTGCAATTTGTTTGACAACAATTTCCAAAGACTATGATTAATTATAAAGAAATTAAAGTAATTATTGGAAACTTAATATATATTTGCATATATGCATGTGATTAATAATGACATATGATGAAATTTTATGATGAATAAGTACCTTGTGTAGAAACTAATTTGATATGTAGCAAAAAGGATGTAGAAAACCTTAATCAACAGACTATTGTTGACCTACAACCACAAGAGTTGGTGAAGCACAACCAAAAGACTATGAACCTACAACGAAGGGAGCGACACTTGAATCCAAGTTAACCATGAACCATTTGGATATTTAATCCATTCCACTAGCTAATATGGGACTTTTCTATGAGGTTGCAGACTCTTCTGCTTGTTACCAACACCACTGCTATTTTTTGTGCATGCCTACAAAACTAAATTCCCCAATCTTTGATAGTAGAATCAAATTAGGAATTTATTTCTAAATATTTCTTTCGTGTCTTTGTTGCAAAATAATCATCTTCCTAATTTGAAGGAATGAGTTGACAAGTAGTATATAGAGTCCTATTTATTTAGAGCTAAGTTTATTATATATTTCATAACTCTGCAAACTAAAGTAACTGTAATATTTCCTTAAATAATTATATTTTCTCTTTTGATTAGAAAACAAGTATAAATCTCTTATTTGAATTATTGAATCAAACTATGCATGAATAAATGATTAGATTATAAACATGTAAATTAAGAGAGTGTTGATACCCAAGCAAGGGTCCACTTGAGGTATGATGCTACTCTATTCTTAATATTAGTAGTTAGTGTTTTCTCATTCTGCATTATATTAACAATTGATAAAATTTATTACCTGTAGCTATAGCTAATCAACATTCATTAATCTGTAGATATAGTACTCACCCGTAGCAATCACCTATAGCAACAATTGTTATTTAGTGAATACAAATTATGTATGTTTTCTTAAAATATGTTCCCTTTCAGTTTAGTAAAAATTGATTATTAAAGTCAAATTCATAAAATCCCCTATAACTTTTCACCCATACATACAGTACTGACATCATCTTAAGAAACACGTCCCTAGTTGAAATTTAAATGTAAACTCTTATTTCTAACGATTGATTAGGTAATAAGGGATAGCATACATTTTTATGGGAGTTTCTAGGTTTTTAAACACTATCTTTTGTTTTTCTAGCTATAAAAAAATTCATTCATGCAACATTTAGGATTATTAGAAACTATATCAAATACCAAATTTTCCACTAACAATACACAAACAAGGAGAAGAGTGAAACATAACTATTACATGCAAAGAAGAAGAGATCCCCAAGGGATATTTCTTCCATTCAATAGTTCAAATAAAATTATACTAGTGGTAAAAATAGAGGAAGATCTCATAAGTGAACCATTGATTCTTGAAGTATAATCTACTAAATAAAATCCAATAACTTCTTCAAGACAAGAGTCTAACAAATCTCCTCACAATACTGCTTCTAATCACAATAAGGATTACTTCTTCATAATGGGAAATATACCAACACAACCACTTAAAAAAATAACTTTTTAATTATCTATTCCTACTCGGGCAGATACTGCTACTATTAAAAATATCCCTCCATCAACTCTTCACAATTTTCATGGCCTTACTATGGAAGACCTAGATATGTTCCCATTTGAATTTGGTGTCCTTTGCTAGAGCTATGACTATACCACAGATGCACATTAGTTGGAATTATTTCCAACCACTCTAAAGGGTTCATCCTTAAGATGATTGATGGGACTCGAAAGAGACACAATAGAAAATTAGTGAAATATGAAGGATAAATTCCTTAAAAATTATAAAGATTATTATAGAGGATGATATATGAGGGACCCAAAAAGAGGATGAGCCTCTAGAATATTATGTAAAAAGGTTTTTTTTTCCTATAAAAGTCCTAGTAGAATAATCTATCCCAACATTGTCTTTAAATAATTTTTTTAAGAGGAGTCAATAAAGAGTTTATTGATGCTCTAGATTTGATGGGAGGAGGAAATATATCTCAGGTTCCATCATATGACCTCTATTAGATATGTAGGAATTGTTCACATTCCACAATGAAGAAGATAAGAGGCATGAGTCCATTGAATACCAACCTATTTGCAAGTGTATCATGAATAAAGCTCATTAATCTACTAAAAAATATGAAGAAGGATATAATACAACACATAGCTACTCAATTGGATACTTTGTATGCTAAGAAAAAAAATGAGGAAAAAGCAACTCTAGAAAAATATTGCCACCATTACCACCAAAAGAAGAGATACTGCAAATACAAAAGGATGTCTACCATTGAAGATAAACATAATCGACCAAAATTCAAGGCATTAGAGGATGAATATGTCCAAGTATTCTACCTGGTGCAATGAAAACCATGGAGTCAACAACAAGGTACCTATAAGGATCCATTGGTTTATAATATGTTTTTTTTAAATTCTTTTACAAATAATCCTCCATTGTATAATAAACCTCCTCCATAATGGTCAAATTATATGCCACATGGATGGGAATATTCACAAGGGGGTGGCATCAACAACCATACCAACCACAAGCCCAAAACCAATCTCAATGGCCACCATAATTTGTATGACAGTAACAATGGTGGGGAAATCAACCCTAATAAAATCCTAATCTAGGTTACTTGCACTAATCACAAGCATTACCAACACAAGCTATTTTTCCAAACTTGGCCAATTTTATCCCTACTATGCCACGGGCCACTCAATTTCCAGCTCAACCTATTCCCAATCCTAACAATAAGACTAAATTCAATAGGATTACACTAATGAAAACCTATAGTATCTAGATTTTGTTGTGCATCTCTTCTTAGGAAAAAAATTATTCACCACTACATTTGCACTAATCATGGAAATTCCTATAGAAGCTAACCCATAGTAAAGGGATCCACACCACCATCCTGAGCAGGAAAGAGTAGTTAATAAGTAACCTCATTTTCAAGAAAGATCGCATACTAAAAATTTTGAATCTCTAACTGGATTTGAATTTCTAGATCAATTAAAAAATATTTGTATAAATATTCCCTTGTTTCGAGCCATAAAATATATACCAATATATAGTAAAACAATGAGGGATTTGTGTATGAATAAACTAGGTTGTAAAAGAAAATATCCACAAACAGTTCAAGTAGTTGGGAAACTTGTGGATATCATGCTAGGTAAGGTAATTGTTCCCAAATATGCATACCCTGATAGTCTAGTGGTAGATATGTATCTTAATGTTTTCCTCATACACAACACCTTAGTCGATTTAGAAGCAACCATTAAGTTATGACTAAACAAACCATGTAAAACCTCCAATTGATAGCCCTTCAACCAACCCGAATAGTACTACAGTTAGTAGATAGTTCAACTGTCAAACATAAAGGAGTCTTATAAGATCTAGTCATAACACTTGATTCTTGGCCTGAGTACCCTGTAAACTTCATGGTCCTGTAGCTAAAAGATAATTTGGGAGGTTATCCTCTAATATTAGGATGACCATGTTTGGCAACAACCGATGCTTTTATAGGTTTTAGGTAAGGTGACATGATCATCTATAATGGAAATATAACAAAGAAACTTATCTTGTACCCTCTATCACAACCATTACCTAAAATAGAGCAACTGGTTTGGCTTGATTTGACGGATACTTATTTGAATTCACTACAAACACTCATGAAAATTGAAAGAAATATAATGCTTAATTTATAGGATGAGGATATTATGCAAAATAGCTTTGGAAGAGACCCTCAACAACATTCTTGTTTATGCTTGTCTTTCCCATTGCACAATATTCTTCCTCCAACATACTCAACTAAATACACTTTTGTTGAATGAATACCTCATGATTTGTCACCCCATAACTGTAGCCTTGATATATTTCATTTAGATGTTATTTGCATGAAAAAATGGCTAAATAAGTTAAAACCTCAACAGGTAGATCGCTCAACATTAATGATCAATTGACCACGTAACAATAGACTGATTTGATTTCTATGTTCCAATCCCATAAAACAACATTTTACTGGGACTATCATGATATGAAAGGTATTGATTCTAACTTTTTCACTCACCAATCTATATTAAGGAAGGATGTAGACCTATTAGACAACCCCAATGAAGAATGAACCTTGATGTCCAAGACATTGTGAAAATTTAATTACAAAAGTTGCTCCACATCATTAAGTAATAAGGGATAACATACATTTTTGGATACTAAAATCATTTATCCTATATCAGATGGTCAGTGGGTCTCACCTTTAGTGATAGTACCTAAAAAGGCGGTAAAATGACATGTATGCGTGGATTATAGGGAGCTAAACTCAACTACTAGAAAATATCACTTCCCTCTACGTTTCATTGATTAGGTCCTAGATTCCTTACCAAGGAAGAAATACTTTTCCTTCTTTAGTGGTTATAATCCGATTGAAATAACACTAGAGGATCAAGATAAAACAACTTTCACCTACCCCTATAACACTTATGCTTGCTTATTCCTTCCATTTTGGCTATGTAATGCCCCACTACATTCCAACGAGTTGTATTAAGTATTTTATTTGATCTATCCCACAAATGCATGAAAGTGTATATGAATGATTTTACCACATATAGAGATACTTATGAAGAGGCATTGAAAAATCTTGAGAAATTATTACAAATATGTCAAGAACACAATCTATCCCTCATCAATAAAAAGTGTTATATGATGATGAAAGAAAGTGTAGTCTTAGGAAATTATGTTTCACTTGAAGGTATACAAGTGGATCCCTATAAAGTAAAATTAATCATAGCCTACCAATTCATGCAGAAGAAAAAAAAAGTGTACCACGGTTCTAGTCCATGCTAGATACTATAGAAGGTCAGCATCAAAAGGACTTTGCTTAACCCATTTGTGTCCTCCTTACCAGAGGTGTTGGTGGATAACAACCTACCAAGATGCTTTGGATCCTTAAAGATTCTTTAACCCAAGATCATTTGTTGAGAGGACCCAATTGGAATTTACCTTTCCATATTCATGTGGATGCCTCTAACTTTGCAGTAAGAGTTGCTTTGGGTCAAAAAAAGGAACACTAGAATATGCAATCTATTACATCAACAAGAATCTTTGGTTAGTTGAATTAAACTACAATGTTATAGAGAAAGAGATTTTGGTGCAGTATATGATATCAAAAAATTCACCATTACGACATAAAGGTGCCCAATTTGCGTACATATTAATCATGCAGTCATTAAATTATCTAATAAAACAACACCAACTAGGTTTTAATCAAAATGACATGCCTACCATCAATTCCAATCACAATAGACCCCTCCATATATAGGTTCTAGTCGTTTGACATAAAGTAAAGAGGGTCTTGATAGATAATGGCTCTTCTCTCAATCTTTGTACATTAAAATTCATAAAGCAGGTAGGATATACCCACATTGATTTAAGCAAAAATATCATCACTATATAAAGGATTATGATAACAGAAGGATTATGAAGGGTTATTAAACTGGTCAAGTTGGCTGGTTATACAATACACTTGTCATGTCCTTGATCTGGACCTCCCCTACAAGCTTCTTCTTGGCCAACCATGGATCCATGCCATGCAAGTTGTTTTGTCTACCTATCATCAATGCTTGAAGTTCCCATTTAATGGAATGGAAGTTACGATACAAGTTGATCGTGTTTTGGATCTGTTGATCACTCAAAACTGCTCCAGCATTCCCATTATTGCGGTAGAAATGGAACAAGCTGCCATCCTCATCTAATCCATCGCCCACCACCTCATCTTCTCCACCTTCTACATTTGATTCCACTATCACCAAGGTTTAGATCATTGACAAGGGATGTGGTGAGTATGAGATGTGTACTACTTTGAACGTGGCAACCATGCCACCCTCACCACACACATATGGTCAACCCTCCAAGTCTACACCGAAGGAAGAACAAAAAGAAGTCACCTCAAGCTCCAAAAATGAGGGAACTAGCACTTATGTATCTCCCGTGTTACCACAATATACACTTGAAGATGATATAAGTCAATGGATATATCATGAAGAACCTAAACCTACTCCCCCTCTAAAGGAATATTTTCAAGAGATGTATCCTTGGCCCTCTAAGTATGCTGAGAAACACAATTATCTGGGGGAAGGTCTTGGTCCAAAAGAGCTATGAAGAAAGCAATTGATTAACACTTCCATACGTCCAAAGAATTTAGGCTTAGGCTATGACAAAAAGAAAGGTCCTACAACCTTCATTCATTACTTCTAGCAATGTAGGTGTAGGCGGTGATTCTTTGGAAGGAACATACTAGAGGAAGGTGTATCATACATGCGTCTGATGATGTAGATCACATAAGGCCTCTCCCTCCATGTTTGAATGCCTGTCTATTTGCATATAAGCCTTTCCTTTGCCATCTCAAGCCCATAGTTGGGACCTACGTGAAGCTTACACCTATCAAATCACTTACCTCAATGGATACCTATGTACACCTCATGGGATTGGGGGAAGATGAATTCCCTAGTCACAAAAATAAGAAAAAAAAAAATCCAAAAGGGTCACCTAGTGAAAACCTCCTTTAGGCACTTCTTGACTTAGAAAAAGTCAAAACAAAGGATGTATCTGATGGTGAAAACCTCAGTGAGGCACCAGAAGATGGGGATGTTCATGTTCCCCTTGTGAGAACACAATGATCTGAATGATCATCTATCCTAATAGGGGAAACGCGGGAAGTCAATTTGGGAACTGAAGAGGATCCCAAAATCACCTATGTAGCCAAAGCATTGTCAGAAGAAGAGTATTCTACTATCTCTGGGCTCCTTAAAGAAAGTAAGATCAATTTTGCATGGGCGTATTTAGACATGCCTGGGTTAGACCCTACCTTGGTAATACACCATCTAGATGTGCATCTTGATGCAAAACTAGTTAATTAGAAGCTTCGCAAAATGCACTCGCAAGTTGCCCTATTGGTCAAGAAAGAATTGGAGAAGTTATTAGAAGCCAAATTTATAAGATCCATTGATTGCTCTGAGTGGATTTCCAACATTGTGTCGATAGCTAAACCCAATGGGGATGTCAGAATATGTATAGACTTACATGATCTCAACAAGGCTTGTCCTAAAGATGACTTTCCTTTTCCAGACATAGGTATGCTGGTTGATTTAATTGTAGGACACGAGATGTTGTCCCTCATGGTCGAATTTTCTGGATACAATCAGATCAAGATTGCATCTGAGGACCAACATAAGACAACCTTCACTACACCTTGGGGCACATTATGCTATAATGTCATGCCTTTCGGTCTTAAGAACGCAGGGGCAACCTACCAATGCGCAATGACCGTCATCTTTCATGATCTTATTCACCTCATCATGGAAGACTGTGTTGATGATCTATTAGGAAAATCAAGAACTAGAGAAAAACACCCTACAGTTCTAAGAAAGATCTTTGAGCGTCTAGAGCACTACAAGTTGCGCCTCAATCTAAAAAAGTGTGTGTTTGGGGTTACATTAGGAAAGTTGTTGGGCTTCATTATCTCTAGGAGAGGTATAGAAGTGGATCCATCCAAAGTCAAAGCAATCATGGACATGCCTCCACCTTGCAACCTGAAATAGTTAAGGAGTCTCCAGGGTAAGCTACAGTCCATCAAAAGATTCATAGCACAATTAGTTGACAAGTGTCAACCATTCAATCACCTCCTGAAAAAGAATACATCCTTCAAGTGGGATCCTATGTGTTAGCAAGGTTTTAACAAGATTAAGGAGTATTTGGCTCATCCTCCCGTCCTTATGTCCCCAATCCTGGGGAAACCACTCTTATTGTACATTTCAGCTACCTTAGTGGCACTAGGGGCACTACTAGCACAACATGATGAGTCATCCAGAGAATGAGCAATCTACTATACTAGTCGAACCTTAGTTGGCTATGAGCTCAAATACTCTTCAATAGAGAAGGCCTGCCTAGTTGTAGTTTTCTATTCAAAAAAGCTTAGACATTACATGCTTAGTTATCTAGTCAAGTTAATATCAAAAGTTGACCCGCTTAAGTATTTGCTATCCAGAACAACTTTGACTGGCTGAATGGCTAAATGGGTCATGTTGCTAAGTGAGTTTGACATAGAATATGTGGACTGCAAAGCTATTAAGGGTCAGGTGATAGAAGACCAATTAGTTGATGCTCCCCTAGTTGAGGCACATCCTTTGGTGATGAAATTTCTTGATGAAGAATTTTTTACTGTAGTAGAAGCCACCAAATGGACACTATATTTTGATGGATCATACACACATAAAAGATCGAGGGTAGGCATCTAGTTTGTCAACCCCCCAAGGTGATTACATCCTGAAGTCATTCAGACTAGCCTTTCCATGTACAAACAATATAGCAGAATATGAAGCTCTCCTCACCGGCCTTAAAATCACAATCAAATGGAATATCACTTACTTAAGGGTCTTTGGCAATTCACAACTAGTCATCAAACAAGTCAATGATGATTTTTTAACAAAAGATGAGAAGCTGTTACCTTATAAATGCATGGTCAATGATTTCAAGAAGTCTTTCACCTCTATTTAGTTTGATAAGATCCCCAGAATACAAAACAAAGTTACTGATGTGATGGCCATAATTGGTTCCTTAATTGACATGCCCAAGGATCAGACAGAGTGTGAATTTTTGGTTGAACAACTTTTAATCCCTGCATATGATGTCCCTAAGACTAAGATGGTGTGCAAAATTGTAGGTTCTGCCTCCCCATGGTATCATGAGATCTATGCTTATCTTCACGACAACATCCTACCTGTTGACCTTAACCGCAATCAATGCAAATCATTCATCCAATGTACATCCCATTACACCATCATAGGTGATACTCTTTATCGTCATGGATATGATGGAACTCTTCTTTTGTGTCTGAATGAGGCTAAAGCCCACACTGCGTTAACAAAAGTACATAGTGGTATTTGTGGGTCCCATTTAAACGATATGGCCTTAGCTAAGAAGATTCTTAGGGCTGGTTACTATTGGCCTACATTGGATCATGACTCTTGTGACTTTGTGAAGAAATGCTTACCTTTCCAGCAACATGCAGACTTGGTACATGCTCTTGCTCAAGATCTGCAACCTATCATAACACCATGGACTTTTTCTCAATGGGGTTTTGATTTAGTTGGCAAGATATATCCTCCATCCTCTGATGGCCACACCTTCATTATCACTACCACTGAGTACTTCACTAAGTGGGTAGAAGCCATACCACTCTCCTAGATAACAGGTACTCAGATATCCAAATTCATCCTTTACCATATTATCTGCAGATATGGCATTCCCTCCACCATCATTTCCGACAATGGTAAACCATTCAAAAACAAGGTTGTAAAAGAGTTATGTGGAACCTTTCATACCCAACATCGGTGGTCCACACCCTATTATCCTCAAGGTAATGGACAATCTGAAACCACTAACAAAACTTTGATCAAAATCTTGAAAAAGGTTGTGAACAATACTGGTTGAGATTGGCACCTCCACATCCACCCCATCCTTTAGGCTTATCGCATATCCATCCGCACTCCCACTGGAACCACTCAATATTCCCTTGTTTATGGTGTTGAAGCTATCTTGCCGATTGAAGTTGAGATCCCATCTTGAAGAATATCTTTGAAGAATCTCATCATTGAAGAAGACTCATGGGTTGCTCACCTCACTCAATTGGAGCTCCTAGATGAAAAGAGGATCAAAGCATATAATCACCTTCAGGTGTATTAGAAATGTCTCAAGAGAAGTTACAACAAAAAAGTTTGTCCCCACCAATTTAACATTGGAGATCTAGTTCTTAAAGAGAATTAGCGTACCCAACAATATTGAGACAAGAAGGGAAAGTTTGAACCTAATTGGTTGGGTCCTTATGTTATTACAACAAAGTATGGATCAAGGGTGTATCGCCTTGCCACACCTGAAGGGGATCCCCTCATAGAGCTTATCAACATTATGCACTTGAAGAGGTTTTATACCTAAATCAGCTGGGGTATCCTATCCTGCCAAAATTAGAAAAAATAGAAAAAAATTAAAAAATCAGAAAAATCCAAAAAAAAAAATAGTAAAGAGAAATAAATTCATCCTATGGTGAAAACCACTCTTGGTGGCACCTTGGACAAGTACGGTTGGTAAAAACCTGGTAACAGGCGTCATCCGTAGAGAGCTTAATCCTTATCTACCTTGTGTCCTAGTTGTGCATGTCTTCATCCATCCTATCATCACATCTAATTCTTAACATCCTATCCTATCCCATCACTTCATTCACATCTCATCCTTGGCTAGTTGGTATGTTTTGATTGAGCATTGGATGATTATTAGCTATCCATGATCCTGAGCTTTTCCATCCTAATCTAAGCTTATGTTAGTTTCATGTCATCATTTAGGGTCCTTCACCATGTCGGTTTCATCTAGTTCCCATCTTGTCATGTCAATCCTTTTGGTCTTTGTCAAACTACGTTGCCCCTGCACTTTCACGTAGGCAAGGCTAATCATTTGATCTACCCACGAGGCATTTTGACCGTCTTGTCTCGGTCATCCATCATATATCTCCATCATCCCCTTTTCACCCTTATCCATGGTCAGTCATCGTTTGTCTTTTCCAAACTACGTTGCCCCTGCACTTTCATGTAAGCAAGGTTGATCATTTGATCCTCCCCCGGGGCATTTGTCAGTTGGGTCTTTCATCATTGATCTTCATTGTCCTCTTTCTGCTTTTATCCATGGTATTTTCTTTAACTATGAGGGCTTTGCACTTTCACATAGGCAAGGCTAATCTATGATTAGCCCCTGAGCCCCTAGGTCTATAGGGTGTGTCGGTCTTTTGTCTTATCTCTTGTGTCATGTTGTCAAGTGTGTCCCTATCTAGCTAGTCCTTCACAAACGAGATCCTCTAGTATTGAAAGATATAATTAGTGTCAAAATATGGCATCATATGGGTCATCTTAGTTTCCATCATTGGTCTCAATAGGATGCATCCTTCCTAACAAACCTTATCAATCCCATCCATCCCCTCTAATCCTATGGCAAAGGATGTTTGAAATTGATTGTGATCTTTTGATGCTTTTGAATTTTGTTTATTGTTCAAGCTCCCTATTACAACTAGCCAAGGTCAGAATAATCTTTCATATTATGGTGTGTTTTGATTGGTTAACATAGGGGCATATCTTGATCGTTTATTGTTGTTGTTTGTTGGGTTGTCCCACGTAGTACCCATCGGGATCTCCAAGATCTTGTGTTACGTTGGGACATCCCTTTGTGCTTGTAGTTATCCCATTACCTAGGCCGACCAAAGTCTTTGTCACTTTGGGGTGTTGGGATAACCTTGTTTGCTGTGTTTTTTTTATGAATTAGATGCTAACTTGCCTTGGTTTTATATACCTTGGCACTTGGTGTCTTATGCTATAGCAAAAATTAGTGCTCGGAAGATGGCAAATTAAATATTGCATTTCATAATCATTTCCATTGCATTCATCCCTATCCATTAACCTATGATTTTGGTTGTGCAAATATTTACCTTCTCTCTCCCATTCTTCTCAGGTATCAATGGTTTTTGACAGGTGCAATTTCACACCATCTACCCACATTCTCGTGCAAGTCCTTATTGACACTTATGTTCATTGCATGTTGCATTATAGGTTCATTACATTTGCATTATTATCTTATATTAAGTTGTTAGGTGTATCATATTTGGTTATTATAAGCATCTTAGATTCATTTTCCCATCCGTACATATTAGTTTATATCATTAACATATCACATGCATCACCACCTGCATCACAAAATGTTAAAGTCCATCATACATAGAATCATAAAGCATACATCACATCTTGCATTACAGACGTTAGTTGCATCCATATAAGTATCAATATATACCATCATAACATAATTACATCATCATAATCACCCATCATAAAATCATAAACATACATATATGCATCATCCATCACATACATAACATGATGTCAATAAGAATTGTCAAACATCATATAAATATCAAAATCAAATGTCCATCACATAGTCCATAATAATGTCCATTAATATCATCAAAATACATATCCATCGTATACATCATAATCACAAAATAAAGTACAAGTACAAGGATCTAAATCAAATACTTTGTGCTGTTCACCCTGCACCTGTCAAAATCTAGTATCCTATCATCTACCAAATGAGCTGCCCACATTTGACCTCTTTGGAGAGTCAGACACCGGTCCTCTGCGAGGGAGGGTCCCCTATGACTCATTATATGCTCAGGTTCATGTCCCTAATGTCTGGGATGGTGGGGGCATTTGAAGAGCCTGTCAGATGTAATGAAATGTGCATTGTGCCAGATCTAGAACCACATGTTGATAATCAATCATCCAGTAGGTCACCTCCCTCATGTACTTGGAACTCTCCGCAGCCTGATATCTGGCGGCATTATGCTCATGCCTATATCTATCTTGATCTCTGATAATGACTCCCCTCTCCTGTGTCCACACATCTTGAGCCAACCTCAGCTGATCTCTCTGCTCCCAATCGTGACACCTGCTTTGTGGCCCTATCCCTCTCATCCTGCATCTATGCCTGCATAGCCTATATTTATGCCTGCAATCTCTGCACCTCTAGCCCTGTCTCATCCCCCTCACCCTATACTGCATGTACCTAACCCTATGCCACATCACTCTTTGCAATCTCTGCCTGAGCCACTGTTGCATCCATCTCCCCTATAGGGTCTACATCTGTCTCTGTGCAGTATCCCTCTCCTCTTGCATCACCTGTACCTGTGTCTATGCTCTGTCTCTCTCACCCTGGAGGGCCTACACCTCTGCATGTATCATGTCCCTCTCTCTCTGCACTCTCTCTAATCAGGCCTCTACTACCTCTGCCCTTGCCCTTGCCCTCGCATCCCCAAGTGTTGTCTCTATCATGGACACTAGAGTTCAGTCCTCTCCCTTAGTAGTCTTATCACCTATGCCCTCAACTCCTCCATCCCCCTCTTGGCTTGTTGCTGACCCCCTGTTGGGACTTGATCTGCTACCCCTCCAGGCTCCTGCTGTCCCTTGGCATGTGCTATAGTCATTGCTGCCTGTAGTCTATCCCAATCCCAAGTCACCCTAGCTAGCTCACCATGTACTACCTACACCTTTGCTCACAAATCATCTCTCTCCCTCTTTGTGTCATTTACCTGTGAGTTCAGGTGATCAATAATGAAGCCATAATCCCTCTGTCCCTTTGCCTATAATATACACACCTCAACCTCTGCAATCCTCAGCCTTTGCTTTGTCATCTGTAGCCTCGCTTGGGCCCCCCTCAACAATACGATAGGGTCCTCATCTGGTACACTTGATCCCATCACCAACAACTCCACCATGTGAACATCAACATCCATAGCATCTGACCCTGCCTCATCATGCCCCTGCTTAGCCCTGCTCACCACCTGAACTCTCCTCGGCTGTCCCCTTCACCCAACCCTCATCTGTCATCCTACAAATCTCATCTCCCCCTTAGGCTCCTCTCTCTCTTCACTCATCCCCATCTCTGGCTCATGGGGCTCCTACTCAGCTTTGATCTCCACCTGAGCCCTCCTCCACTGTCTACTCCTCCTCGCTGCCCTCCCTAGTTGTCTTATGGCCCTAGTCTCACCTTGTCCTCCCTCCTACTATCCTACAGCCCCCACATCCTCCTCCTCAGCTCTGATCTCCACTTGGGCCCTCCTTCGTAGTCTACTCCTCCTTGCTGCCCTCCCTAGCTATCCTACAAACCCAGTCTTGCCCTGTCCTCCATCCTATTGTCCTACAGCCCCCATATCCTCTTGCTCAGCCCTGCTCTCCACCCAAGATCTCCTCAGTTGTCCTCTGCTCCCAATGATAGTCTGCTATCCCACAACTCTAGCCTCCACCTTAGGCACACCCAACATCTCAACCTTCGGCCCTCTCCCATCGCCCTGCCATGCTGCATCCATCTCCTCCTCTACATCCATCCTCACTCTATGCCTCCTTTGTTGTCTCCTCCTCCTCCTCATCCTCTATGGCTGTCCTGTGGCCCTAATCTCACCCTGTCCTCCACCTAACTATGCTAAAGCCCCTACATCTTCTTGCTACCCCGCTGCCTTAGCTGCCCAATATCCTCCACCCTGCTATCTTGTAGCCCCTACATCTTTTTGTTGCCCCATTGCCCTAGCTGCCTCCTATCCTCTCCACTGTTGTCCCCTCCTCTCTCTGCCCTCACTGGCCAATCGTCACTCATCCTCTAATCCAAACCCTAAGGTCCCCACAATGGGCTCCTTTGGTGTAATCCTCTCCCACTGGTAGTTGTGAAACCACCTGGCGTATCGATCTGTCACCCTCGCCTCTCTCTCCTCCTAATCCTCCCAAGGTAGGGGAATAGCTGCAATGTCTCCCAGTGCTCTCTGGAAAACCTCGGCGAAATTGGGTCTCCCCATGGCCGCTCTCAGGTGAGCTGCTAAAATATGTCTGGACCTTGCAGAATATCTTGTACAATCTCGAACTGTCTGGCTACCCTGTCTAGCCTGTGCGCCTCCACTATGTGAGGCTCCCTCCCAACTAAAAAGCATCTAGTATTGAAGTAGTCTTGGTGTCTCCTCTCATCCTCCCTCCAACTCGTAAATCACCGAAACATGTATGGTCGCCACACTATGTGCTCCTCCTGTAGGTCATGAAAGGCCCTCCTCCATCCATCTACATCTGCCTGCCCCTCATAATGCCAAACCTATCCCTCATCCTGATCATACCACTAGGCTACAAGCAATGTCTCATCTACCCATCCTCTCCTCATCACTCCTAGCCTGGTGATACTAATGTATTCCTAGGCCCATACCTACAACAACATCACATGTGTCATGCTAAGTACCTCCCGGTAACATATGACATGCATGTCTCTGTAAAGATGTGCCAATACACATATTCCCCATGAAAACTGCCCCTCTCTCCCTCCGACAATATGTCAAATCACCTCCATAAACCTCAGACTGCAGAAGCGCCTGCTCTGATTTGGCAACAATAATCCACTGATTAGTCCACATAGATAAAGTGGTAATGGTGGCACCCTCAATTATAGACATCAATCCACATCCAACTTCCCTCTTTGAAAAGGTAGGTCATTTCACCCAAACAACACCCATACGGTGTGATCCAACTTTGCCCCTATCGATATCACCTCACTCACTAGACGCCCTGCTATGGGTAGCCTAAGAATGTGCCACACATCCTCTAGTGTCACTGTCATCTCCCCTGTCGGAAGATGGAATTTTGATGTCTCTAAGCTCCATCGCTCTATGAGCATTGTCAACATAGCCCGATGCCCTCTAATCGTCAGTAGCCTAATAAGTGCAACAATCTTGCCTACTCCAAAGCATGATGATCTACTCCTATCATGGCCACAGTAGTTGCCGCCAACACCTCTGAATGTCTCTCATGGGTCCATAGTGAGTCAAAACTCTACATCCATAATAACTTGTATGTCAGTCCACTTACCTTTTTCTTTTTTCTTTTTCCTCTCA
Organism: Sequoia sempervirens; assembly: GCA_007258455.2. Lineage (NCBI taxonomy): Eukaryota > Viridiplantae > Streptophyta > Pinopsida > Cupressales > Cupressaceae > Sequoia > Sequoia sempervirens. The sequence goes on along the minus strand of VDFB02177204.1, from coordinate 13,188 downwards.
TGACCTCGGGAAATCATTTTCCTAATATTTTTTCTTTTAGCCCATCTTTCATTTCTTCTAGTTTCTTCCCTCTCCCTGGGTCCCCCTGGTTTTGGGCGCAATCGCCCTATTCCAGGGTGGACACACCCCGGTCGATGGGAAAACCCTCCCTAGGCCAAGGGAAAACTCGCCCTGGCTCAACGGGTGGATCCGCCCTGAGCCCGTGGTGGATACGCCCTAAACTAGTGGCGGACCCGCCTTAGCACGGGGCAGACACGCCCCCGTCCGGGGCAGACCGCGCAGGATGGATCCATCCTTGTCCAAGGCGGACTCACCCCGGTGTGGGGTGAACCCGCCCCTGTTCGGGGCGGATCTACCCTTGTTTTGGGTGGACCTGCCTCGCCCCGAGGCAGATAAACCCCAAACAACATAACCTGGGGACATGCCTCCCCTCTCTTGTATCCCCTTTGCCCATCCTGGGCATTCTTTTTCATTTCTGGGGTGTATGTACCCTCTAATTGAGAAAATTCACTCCCCTCGCCCCCCTTCCCATGACTCTAACTACCTGTTCTTCCCACCCATTCGATGAAATCAAAATTTTTCCCCCAACCCATTTTTCTAAACTACCCTGAAAGCAAAACCCAACTTTTCAAATAAACATAAAAATTAAAAAATACATAAAAATGCTTAAAATCACCAGATAGGGTTTTGACTCTAACATGGTGTGCAACCACGCGCTCATGGTAAAATCGCCACACCTTGTCCCCCCGATGGATGATATCCGAGTCGTAATCCTCCGACATCTTGTCTCCTCATCTCCTTCTCCGCTTCTTTCTCTCTCACTCAACTGTCACTGTGCAAATGAGGAGTGGTAATTTATCAAATTACCTTATATAACTTTTCCCTCCCTTTTTACCCCTTTTAAGTGAAGGGTATTTTTTCCCCTTTATTTAAAATTCTTTTAGCTCAACTAATTCCCTAACTTCCCAGGGACGCCATTTGCAAACCATATCTCTGTTCAGCTCCATTCAAAAGCCAAACTTGCCTAATTCTTTGAGCTCTATCCAACCGTACCCTCTATTTCTTCCTATCAAGAAGTTTCCTAGGGCCCTTTTTTCTTCCCCAACCACCCTCTCGAGGGGGCATACCCTACCATTTTCCTCATTCCTCTGTTGTGGTCATTCCCTCGCAACATTAGGGCATATCCCTTCATTCCCCTCCGTTTGGGTAGCTCACACATCTCCTCCCATGTTGGGGCATCATTTTCTAGTCGCTTCCTCTTTAGGGTCATCTGCATTTTCTTTTCTTCAAAACACTGTTATTCTAACAATGTTTCAAAGAGGGGAAAAATGTAGACATCCAAATTTGACCACTTCCACATGGTTAAACTCGTCTACTTTATTCATCTATTTTGTCAATATTAATTAAATGATTTATTTAATTAATATTTCATCTTTCTGCCTAAAGTCTCTAAAGTATTTAATTCAATAATTAAATACTTTACCTTACACCTTTTCCTCTCTAAATTAAGTAAACATATCAATTTATTTAATCTAGTCATTTGACATTTTTAAAATCAATTTTAAATTCTTCTTTTTTCTCTCTTTGTCACATCCTCCATAATCCTCTTCTAATCTGGATTAATTTAATTAATTCATGATTAGATGTGCACACCCTTAATCTGGGATTAATGTCACATCCTCCAACTTTTTCCACTTGCTTCTAATCCCTTATTATTTTTCTTAATCATGTATTTGCACAACCTTAATCTAACCCCCTTGCTACATTTAGCATACCTTTTTTGGGTCAACCTTCACATTTTCCACATTTGCATTGACCCTCTTCCCCATGTGAATTTTTAATTCACATTTATTCATCCAAGATTCCTCTCTTCCCCATGTGAATTTTTAATTCACATTTATCCTTCCAAGACTCTCCTTATTCCCATGCAAGTTCTAGAACCTTTGACTTGTCACATCACTCACATGTGCCAAAGTCTTCTAGAATCTTTGACTTGTCACATCACTCACATGTGTCAAAATTCTACCTTTTTGGGAACCTTGTCTTATCCACCATCAAGAGTGTTACAAGCCAACAAGATGGAGGGAATTCTTATATAAGGATAATTTTCAATGTTGCAGGTACCAGCTTTAATGCCGACTACAATGGCAACATTGAAATTCCCTAACAGTATTTGTGTTAAGGAAATTTCCTTTAGATGCAAGGATTCAAAGCATATCAACCATGTGGTACAAATGATTAAATGTCGGAGATGATGCTGTAGCAATGAAAGAGTCACGAAGGCATGAGAGCTACGCGGTGACTTGGGAGAAACTTCAACTTTCAAAAACAAAATAGTGGTGGCGGATGTGGATCGAGGGCCAACATTTGGTGGAAGAGGATAAAAGATGAGCTGGAACTCTAGAGGGCCCACCATAATGGATTTGGGTATTCAACCATGAGGAAGGAAGATGGTAAATATCATGTATCAAAACATTGTGAGCATGCATTCTTCTAGCCGGTGGAAGGAGATGATTACTTTGCTTCATTTTCATTTTGCATAACCATATCATGGCGTGGGAACCAAGAAGACCAAGGATGTCCAATTTTATGTGGAGGTAATGAATTTGGTCCAAAATTTAGTAGGGGAGATCTTGATGTCTGCCAAGAGGCATAAAGTGAGATGAATTAAGTTCACCTACATGTCTGCCAAAGTTTACTTCAAATTTTTATGACTGTTTTTCTTGACTGTCAGAGTTTATTTACAAATTTGAAATTTCTTTCTGGTCATTTTGATGAGGATATATTCAACCAATGTGTAAGCACCTTTTGTTTGTATCACAAGCATCTATGCATTGCAAGAATTCTGATTATCTATGGTCTATAGCTATGTTGTCTCACTTATTGAATCTTCTATTTCAATGTTTTCTATGGCCTTCTCTATTTGAGGTAGCACTTGACAATCCTACCTCCTTTCCTTAGCTGAGAAGTGGATTTGAATTTGGAAATACTGCACTTTAAAACTAGCTATGGTTTAAGGAGAGATATTCTAGCTTTGTTGTTGACACCCTTAATCTTCAACAAGGAATTAGATGCATGGACTGAAATGCAAGCTTTCAAACTTAGATTTGAATGTGCATAATTTGATTGATTATGGTTTTCACAGGTAGTTGTCTTTACATGACTATTTTGGATTGTCAATATGTGTAATAGTGACTGCATCCTTATCAAGTTTGGCTACCCTTATTCAGAATGCCTTGGCCTTTGGACTCAATACAAAGTTGTGCATTGTTATTCCATATTTGTAACATGTAGGACATTTAAGGGGTACAACATATAGAAATTTAGTACTGTCATCCAAGGAAAACTTACAAATGGTGTATCAAGAACAACAAAAAATGATTTTATTAGGGTTAATGCTTTCTTCCCCCACGCTGATATTTTTCCAAAACATGTTTTTTTTATTATTTCAAGCATCTCAAAATTCAATGTATTGATTAACATTTGTTATTCACATTTTAGTTGTTTATGCAAATGATGCATATATGTTAACTTGATCAATGTTGTTACTTTGGTAGTTTGACTTCTATGACAACCAACCATTAGGCCATTGTGTGCGGGAGCACGTTTGTGTTTTTAGTTAGCTTTTTTGGATAGCTCTACTAGGTGTTGAGGACATTCCATTTATCTTTTGAATGTTAAGAAGTCAGAGTTTCAAGGATTTTCAAGCGAGTAAGAGAGCTATGGGAGTAGCCTGTCTAAAATATTTTGAACTAGAGTTTGATATACCATTAGAGAGCTTGGTTTTCATGGAGTTTATTTCAAAGCCTCTCTTTTATTGTTCCTATGGTAAACTGTTTGTAGAGTTGGTGGAATTACCTTTCTTAGTAATCACTATTAGTGAGATTGAGAATTGTTAACCTTGAGAGAGTAGGACTTGGGAAAAGGATTTGATATGGCTATTGTTTTCAAAGACTTCAATGGGATGTACTCTGCATGTATGCCATTCCTCAATCTTTGCTTGATGGCATCAAGGAATGGCTAACTCCATGGATATAAAAGTATTATGAAAACATAATGAACTTGAACTGGCATCCAATTTTGAAGACTATTACTGATGATCCAGATAAATTTATTGAAGATGATGGTTGGGAATTTTTGAATATGGAAGCTAGTGATTCTGATTTTGATAATTCAGAAGAGTCGGATCAAGGATATGAACCCTCAGATGTACAAGAGGAATCATAATTAGATGAGGAAGGTTCATAAGATGAATCTCTTATGGAGTCAGAGGAGGATGATGAAGAAGAAGAAGATTCTGAACGGGAGGAAGGTAAAACATGGGATGAATTAGAAGCCAAAGCCAAAAATGCAGATAAGGAAAAAGGAGACAAGTCTGATAGTGAAGAGGAAAGGCGGAAACGAAAGGTAAAAGCTACACGAAAGTCTCTGGCACCTAATATTAGAGATTCAAGAGGAATTCCTTCAAAGAGGCATAAAGTTAGATGAATTAAGTTCATCTACATCCTTCTACTATTTATTCATGCACATAAACGGTCATCTTGTAATCATAAGATTTGAGCTCTATTTACTCATCCTACGCATCAATAAACAACTCAACACAAGATATGCAAATTGACATATTAACACAACAATATCAAACTAAGTTATTGAAACTCAACAATTGATACCTTGTTCTCCATCCAGATTACAAAATCATTCCACTTTTTGTTTTGTAACATATTCTTTTCAAATTGCTTTGGATGGTGGCCATATTTCTCCTCCTGTCAAAATGTGGCACATGGACTAGCTAAAACCAATTAATATACAATAATTTACTTTTCCAAGGAAAAAAAAATATATCATTTAACATATTGAATCCGAGGATGAAACAGATGGGCGCTGGTTCATGGAGAGTTATCCTCTCTCTTCAACGCTGGGTTTGGTTGGTGGGGACTTGCTTGTTCCTATTTGCCTGGGTTTTTCCTCTTGGTGGAGGCCTATTGCTTCTCTTGCAGAGCTTGGGGAAGTTGTTTGGCTTTCTTCTAAGCTCGTGTGGGAATTTCCTGTTGCTGTTGTGAGTGGTTTGGGTAGAGAAAGCGTCAATCTCCTCTGCCTTGATGCTTGCTTCGTGGTGGCCCCTTAAGGGGGAAATTTTTTATCTTCTTTGGTGCCCTTCGTGGGGTTTCTTCCTATGCTCTCTGTTGGCATTTTTTGCTTTTTCTCTCTTGCTCCCTGCGAAGGCATATCTTAGTTGGCGTTCCCCTTGGTTTGTTTGTTCAACCTTGGGTCCTTTTCGCTGATGAGGGAAGCGGTTGTTTCCACATCGTGGCTGCTGATGGACTCGTGCTTTGGCATTGGCATATGGTGTGCTTTCTTGGGTGTCGGGGGACTATGCGCTGGGAGTTGCAGGTGGCTTCTTCATGTCTATTCTTGGGCCTTTGTTCTCTAGTTTGTGGTGGTTCTTTTAGTGGTGAGCTACTCTCTTGGAGTTGCATTGTGGTCTTCCTGCAAGTACCGTCCTTGGCTCCTATTGAATTTTTGGCTTTGTTTTGGATGGGGTTTCTCTTGTGGGTAGTGGTTTGTTATGGTCCATATCTTTACTTCTAGGGGTGTTGTGTTCCCCTCTATTTTTTCAATGTTCTATTGGAGCTTGTTTTTTGGCTTCGTATCTCTTGGGGTGCTCAACCTTTTTTGAGTTGGAGGTATGGACTATTGCCTTCCAGTTTATGCTCCATGTTGTGTTTTTCCCCGCTTGAGGAGGCTAGTTTGTTCTTGAAGGGGTTTATCCTTTGCTCTTGGCTTCAAGATTTCTTTTGGAGGAGTCCTCTATTTTTGGGTCTGACTTGGAAGTTGGGTGTTTTTTTAAGATGGTGGAGTGGAATGGAGTTCCCTCTTGCTCACTGGGTTATTCTTGTTGGTCTTGTTGTGGTCACCCTCTTGGAGCCCCTGCACACTCAACTAAAGGATGGTGTGGTTTCCTAGAATTTTGGAGCTCTGATTTTCTTCCATTTCCTATGCACTATGTCTTCTGTTGAGGAGAAGATAACTCTTGATGGTCAGGAGTCATTTCCTATTGAGTTGGAGGTGGGTGTGGTGGATGTGGATGGAATTCCTATTTTCTGGTTCCCCTTGGATGTGTTCTTATTAAGGTGGAAGTTTCTCCTATTGAGGTGGAGCCCAAGGTTGCTAGAGAGGTGTGCTTTTGGTGGTTTGGGTTTTCACAACGTTCTCTCCTATAGAGGGGGGCTCAGTCCTCTTGAGGTAGACTTGGAGTTGGTCTGTGGTGCGATTGGGTGCTTCAAGGGGTGGTTCTCCTCTTGTGTGCCGATATTTTTGATTAGGAGGTTGGGTTTAATGGTGGTATTTACCATTAAATTTCCTTTTCTTATGTTGGGTTTTGTTCTACTATTTCTAAGCAGAAGGTTTGCTGCTACTTTGCGGCTTTGTTGCTTGAGTGTTTTAGGTGGTTTTTACAGTCAAAATTTGGGTGGGGTTTCTAGTCCCAGATAAAGCCAAGTTGTATCTAGGCTTTGGGCCCATGCTTGTGTCTTTTGTAGCCTACGTCGTCATGAATATTTGTTAAGTGGTTGTTGTTAGGTTGCTAGTGGTATGTGAGTTATCTTTTGTAGTAGCTTGTTGTTGTTGGGCTGATTTATGCTTACTGGTGATCTCTTGTGTATAAGTTGTCTTCTTTTCTATAGGGTTTCGAGCCCCTTAAAAACCCATTTTTTTACCTCTAATCAAAACATATTAAATATACTTACAAATGTACATATCAAGGCCTGTAAACCTTTCTGGTCACTATGATGCGTGGCACGAAGTTTCTCAAGCCTAGCCTTGGAGGCCTTGTCCTGAAGCATATACTAATTCAATTTAACTATGCACAAATAAAATTTAAATATCGTTAGGCCCATTAAGGGGCTTGGTTGGGTTAATCTGACTAATTCATCTTCAGAGGTGGAAAAATGGGAGAAACCAATGGAAGGATGGTGGAAGGTAAACTTTGATGGGGCATCAAAAGGTAATTCGGGTCCATAAGGGGCTGGTAGCATTGTTCGAGATTGGGATGGGAATGTGTTGGCTGTTGGGGCAATGAGACTGAATGAAGGATCCAATAATGTGACTGAAGCAACAACAACTTTAATGGAAATTAAATTAGTCAAGAAGTTAGGGGCCAGAAGGATTCATGTGGAGGGTGATTCCATGATAATCATCCAAGCAATAATAAAAGGAGGAATTGATGCTTGGTATTTGCAGGGTGTGATTAGGAAAATTATTGAAGAATTAGCTCTTTTTGAAGATTATAAGATTAGTCATGTTAGGAGAACAAGGAATATGGTAGTAAACACCCTCTCAAAATAGGCTTTAACGTTTGCAGAGGTGGATGAATTTATAAATGAGGATTTTAGAGGAGTTTCTTTGGAGTATTTTTTGTCCATTGCATTTAATGAAATGTGGTGTTAGATAGTAAGTAGAGGAATGTTTTTCAAAATTCTTGAAGGACATGAAGCATTGATGAAGTTTTTGCTGCCGGCGCTGGACGTACGTTCAACATTAATGGTGATGACCAAAAATTTGCTATGTAATGAAGTTTTTCCTTGCATTTCCTTCGATGCTTCTTGGTTTGTGGGAGTAAGGAGAGTGTTAGGATGGCAGTGTGAAGTAGTCTAGTGGCTAATGTACTAGAGAAGAAATGGAGGCCAACTTCACTCTGAAAGTGAGGAGGAAATTGGATTGTTTTGTTGGCAAAGTGATGGTGAAGAGACTGCATGGCTTGTTCCTGTACAAGGATGTGAAGGTGGCACAATATGTGAAAATCATTATGGGTAATGGATTAGAAGATTTGAAGCATAGATATCAGACTAATATGGATATATACTCTCTGATCATGGGATGGGGACTGGACTTAGGAGAGTCGGTGGAGGTTGTAAGGAAAGTGATGAAAGCGTTGGTGCATAGGGATTTCTTAGTGAAAATGGAGAGTATCTTGGAATGGGCTATACTAGGACAAGGCTTTAATGTGAGCAAAGGCATGGAAGCTGTGGACCCAAAAGATAAATCACCCTTTCATTAGGTGGCCAGAAGGAAGAACCAAAGCCATGTGGAGAGAGGGTGTAGAACGAGGGTGGAAAGCTTTAAAACTGTGCATCAAATCAATGGAGACTAAGGAGATAATAGTGGGACTCAAAGCCATTGCTAGAGAAGAGCTATGTGAGAAGAAGGGTTTTCATCCAAGAAAGAAGGTGAATCCACTCGCAGAATTGTGCCCATTGCATCTGGGCAATGCTTCTGGAACTTCCACGTAAACTCAATGCTCATTTTTTGTATAGTTTACTATGTGTAAGCTAGATTTTGATGTATAAGATTAAGGGGTTAAGCCCTATTTTTGGTTTTGATACTATAAATAGCTGGGGTTTGGGTAGTAGTTGGTTGGATAGTTTTTAGGTAGTTGTGGTAGGGCTTTTTGATCTGTAGGTTTTTATTCTGTTTTAACAAACATGATGTGATGGTGCTAGAACTTTTTTATTTGGAGCTTTGTATATTTTGATTTATCTTAAATAAAATAAAAATATTATCACCGATAAAAAAAATAAAAAGTAAATATCATTTAATAAATTTGATATAATCTTATGAGAAAATTCAAATACCTACGTACTCTCCTCACCGGACTTCCTCTGTGCATCCTAGCTTCATGCTATAATATTTTGAGCCAAAGCTCAAATGGGTAGGGTAAATTTTTTTGTTGGTTTCTCAAAGGTTTTAGAATTTATAATGATGGGACAATTTAGAGGTTGTCTAGATAGGTTAGGCCATGAACCAGTAAACAATCATGAATTCAAATGCAATACAAAGAGTAGTAAACAATCATGGATTCAACGAAGAAAAAAATTTGTAACCTTACCTATGGTGTCGCAAACTAAATTGAATTTCTCATCACTATTAGGTGTTACCGCCGCCTTCCTTCATGAGGTAATTTTTCCCTTTGCTCGCTTGATTTCCCTTCACATGAGAAATTTTTTAATTTTGCCCGGATTTTAGCAGCGTTAGTTAATGCCAACTTTAGTGCTGACTTTTGGTTGTTAATGTAATCAGTTTGGGGCACCTAAGGCAGCACCAAGTGCACCTAATTGAGCACCTATCATTGCTGTATAGTGACTATTTTCATTGTTGTGACCACCGCTATCCCATGGATCCTTCATCAACTTGGTGTGGTAGAGGAGTTTTTACTGTGGTCCCACAAGGTGCTTCATCCTTCTCGGCGGTAGTGCGGTGAAAGCTTCGGTGGCGGAACATGATTCTTCCTTCTATTCTTGGTAGTGCTGTTAACCGTAGCTCGGTACCATTGGCGGTGAAAAGGCGGATCAATCGGCCGCCCCAAAATCATCTACTGGTGTGGTATAGCGTTTCTACCAGCGTTCCGCAAGTTAAGCTTCTTCCTTTCAGGTGAAGGAAAGTTTCTTTGTAAGGCACATTTTGACTGCATGAGGAGGTACGGAGAGGAGATCGGCAAATATAGAAATACTTAAATCACCGAGAGGTTAAAATAAATGAATAACATTGATTAAGCACTAAATTCATTTTGATAATTTGTTGTGTGAGAAAAAATTACTAATGACCTTTTCATAAATTTGTTTGATAGCATATCATGCCATTGGCAATTAGGGGGGATTCCTATCTTACAGTTGACTTAAGGAATTAAGTAAGTCATTATCAACATTTATAAGGTATGTGGGTTATATGAAACGCTCATGCGGAGAGAGACATAGAGATATTATATTGCATTTCAATTTGCGACTAAAATCCATATGTATTTAATTCAATGTTTATTCTGAGAAAGTTAGGTGGTGGGACTCTGGCTAGATTCCATGAATCTAGAAGTTCCTAAACTTTGAAATGCTTCAGTAATATTATGTTGTACTTGGACAATTGAAAACCTATTTTATTCTCCTAGCAAGATTTTTTATTTTCCATTATAATTCTAAACCAAACAACATTTGTGGGGATGGCCTTTTACACTAATCTTAATTTGTATGAAGTTCATGAACCTATTGTCAAGCAGTAAATTCCTTTCATAGACAAGAAATGTAAGGGATTCATTTAAGAAAAGATAAGTAGTCTCTTTCTAAGGGTAATCCACATGCAAAAAGTAAAAAGCACATAAAAAAATTGTACAATAGAAAATCAGATTCAATGGCTTTGATATATGGAAAAATAAGAAAGCCTTTAAAGTGCTGGGGTCTCAAAAAGCATAATGATAAGCCATGAGGAGAAATGTAACCATTTGCCTGCAGAACCTAAAACCAAAATGTATATAAGATGGAATATTTTCAGTAACTCAAGAAGTAAAACCTAAAAACTAAAAAAAAAGAATGTTAAGAAACCTGCTAAACCAAAAAAGGAAGCATCAACTATAAAAAATTATCTAAAAAATTAGCTGAGGCCATGTTCTCCTTGGTGACCTCCTCATGCATATTGATAACATCCTTCAGCTCCTCGACAACAACAACAACCCTCTTTTTCATATTGCTCCTCGTCTTAACAGACCTGCCTGCATGTCCTTCTCCAGCACAGGAGTAGAAGCTTTCACTTTCTCCACCAGGTAAGAGCCACTAATCTCTTCAATCCTTTCCTCCATATTACCCAAGTCAAGCGGTTTTTTGGTCTAATCCAACACTTTCTCATTCAGAACAAAAAGACCCACAACAATGGTCTTCAAAGAGTTATTGCTGATATTGACCATCGCTTTCAAGTCCTCTGACATCTTTCCCATTTTATCCTCCAGACTTGCCACTCTGTCCTCTAACATTTTATTAGCAATAAATTCCAAAGAGGAAATTTTTTCCTCATGAAAAACCCCCAAATGATCAACATCGACCAATAGCTTATCAAGCTTAATATGCATTGATTTCACTTTTCCTTTTATTTCCCACTCCTTTCGGTTACCTCTTAGCATAGCAACACAAACATCCTACCAATTTTTCATCTGAAGATTGAGCTCCTTAACCTCAGAAAATAACCACTTAACAAGGGAAAGCAGGTTTCTCGTCCCATCTTCGACCATTCTACAAACATATTCATGTCAATTTCATCCTAGTTAACCAAAGGCTGACCCTTTAGCTCCAAGTCAACAGGGGCATCAGAACAATCCCTATTCTGTTCATCCTCTTCTTTGGCTAGGGAATCCTCGACCTCCACAACATCCACCTTTTTCCTCTCCTTATTTGGCAGATTCTCCAAATCAGCTAACGCCTCTAGACATTCCTTCTTCACTTCCTTCTCCATAGAAAAAAAATCCTGAGAACAATTAACCGCATCAATCCCTTGGATATCCACGGGGCTAGTCTCATTAGGCTTCACCTCCATCTTAGAGTTACCCATATCAGTAGCGCCACTCAACTGACCACCCAAATTAATTGACACCTTAAGCCCTTGCACTGGGGAGCTCTCTAGTAGACCATCCTTACCAGGAACAAGGTTCCCTAATGAAGCATTCTGAACACAATCAAAATTTGAAGGATCCACATCACCCACAGGATAACAACCCTTCAAACCCTCATCACCCACTGGATGCCAACCCTTCAAACCCTCTTTTCCAAAAGACAATGCATGATTCACATTCGAACTAGGGGCAACCACCATAGTGCCTATCTCAATTTTCCTTTTGGCCGAAGCTTTAACTTTCTTCATGCCTTTGGTTTTCCTCTTCAAAGATTTTCTAACAAAATTAGCCATAGTCTCCCACAACTCCACATTAGTCTCATAGCCCTTACCCCATTCTTCTGATTCCTCATCCCTTTCCTTATATCCTCCATCAACAAACATATCCTCATATTCTAACTCTTCCTCCTCTGAACTATCGACCCATTCACCAATAGAGTTCCTTGTTTCATACCCATCATTTTTAACTCCCTTCTTACCAGGAGTTTTAGGGGAGACCAAGATCAACTTTAGTTTGATATGAGAAAAAATCAAACACATAAGCCATTGATGAAGAACCACCTTCTTAGGGTTCTTTCTATGGTCTTCAATACTCTTCTCCATAGAATGTAATAGGTAAAAAGGAAATGAGACTGAAACATTATGCCTAAAATGATTTAAGAGCATAAAATGGTGAGTGCAAGCCACAGAGAATCTACCTTCAAGGGTGAAGTAGTGCATAATGGACAACACAAGGTCCCTCCAAAGCAGCTTCAGGGACTTCCTAGTATAACCTCCACTTCCAATTTCCTTAATCTTCTTCCTCTCGTCATGTTTAAAGAAATTCACAAAAGCCTTCTTAGCCGCTCCCCTGTCTCTGAAAAACTTTCTCCCAACAACTGAAAGACCAGTTACCTCCGCAATAAAATCCTCATCAATTTGAAACTCAACGCCCTTGTAACGCAGAGACCTCCCATTCCATCCTTTCACAAAGAAATCTATTACATTAGGGTCCAGGCCTTGAATTCTCTGCATAAATTGAGTAACCCCCCTTATTCCAAGTGCTCCCACATAGTAGCATTTTTTTGAAACTCTTCACAGTAACGCGACTCAATTATGCAACGGTCACCACCCATAGTGATAGGCAACAAACGAAAACCCAAGAACACCTGGAAGAAATGAAAAAGTAAAATGAACTAGGCACTACTCAAAACAATACAACAAACACCCACAATACGTGTGGGCTTATCATTCCAAGTACAACCTTGCCAAAATTGCTAGTCCATCCTTCTACAGAAACCAAGGAAAGAAACCTTTCCCTGAGAACATCTCACCTAGAAACAAGCCTGTTGGTCATCATTAGAAATAAACTTTAGATTAAGAGGTAGTGATTCAAAAGAATCCCACTCAGATCTCTCAGCCACTCCCACATTGGCAACCCCATTAGCCATCATGTTTGCTTCAAGAAAAAATGTGTGATTTTAATCTCCTCAAAAGAGTTAATAATAGATATCGAGTCATTAATAAAATTGGAAATTGACCATGAAGGAGGACATTTCATCATGAGACAATTAATCACGTTAAGAGAGTCCCCCTCTAGCCATAGTTTAGAAACATGTTTCTTAGCCAAAAATAATCCATGATAAGTTGTTGCATCATTCACATAAAAAAAATATTGTACAGTAGAAAATTAGATTCAATCAGTTATGTCTTATTTTGCTTGCACACTTATCTGAAAGGCATAGGGTATTCACCATACATTTCCCTTGACAAAGAAAACATGTGCTT
>VDFB02177203.1:0-17563 GCA_007258455.2 Sequoia sempervirens | reverse complement strand
AAGGTGAAGGGCCAGGGTCCCAACCGCAAGAATCTGAACTATAAGAAGACTATGATTCTAGTGATACCAAGTCAGATTTAATCGAACAAGATTATCGTGATAATAGTACTATCATTGATTTGCCTCATACCTCAGATCCTACAGAAAACTCTGTTATGACCTTAACCATAGCCAATTTCATGCAACCCAATGACCCGCTACCACTAATCCATCCCGATCTCATTGACTAGGATTCATCCAGACCTATCGATCTACCTATGTTCCCAAGAGACGAATCTATCGTGAAATTCTTTTCCACATATGATACAAATGATTTTTCCACTAGCGATTTTTGGCACAAAGTCTTTGATCAAGAGAGTGTCGTCAAGTCTCCTAGCTGTAAAAATAAAAATAAAAAAGAAAGATCTAATGGTGAAAACCAGAATATGGCAATATTAGATCAAACAAAAGATAAAATAAAGAGCGTATCAGATGGTGAAAACATTTTTAAGGCACTTGATGATGGGATACTTGACACTCTCCTGGAGCATTATCATGAGTGGTCACCTATCTTGATTGAGCCTACAAAAGCAGATAATCTTGAAACTACAGAAAAACCACGGATCCTACAATTGGTTGAATCAATGACAGATAAAGAAGTACTTGAATTCATGGAATTTCTCAGAGCGAATCAAGTCAATTTTGCTTGGTCTTATGTAGACATGCTAGGTCTTGATCTTGATCTTATAATGCATCACTTGTCCATCAAACCAGGAGTCAAATAGGTGAAACAAAAACTCAGAAAGATGCATCCTCATGTCACACTACTAGTTAAATAAGAACTCTAAAAACTCCTTGATGTGGGATTTATAAGATCGATCGACTATGCAGAATGGATCTCCAACATCGTTTCGGTGTCCAAGCCTGACAAAAATGTCAAATTATGCATAGATTTCAGAGATCTTAATAAGGCATGTCCTAAGGATGACTTCTTGCTTCCAAGCATCGATACTATAGTTGATCTGACAGTTGGCCATGCCATGTATTCACTAATGGATGGTTTTTCTGGTTATAACCAAATAAAGATTGCACCTGAAGACCAGGATATAACAGCGTTCACATGTCCATGGGGGACTTACTGTTGGAATGTCATGCCTTTCGGTCTAAAGAACGTCGGGGCTACTTACCAAAGAGATATGACTACAATTTTTCATGACATAATGCACACATTCATGGAAGACTATGTAGATGACATATTGGCCAAATCATACACAAGAGATGGACATCTCGAAGTGTTATCTAAAATATTTGCAAAGTTGGAAAAGTTCAAAGTTCGCCTCAACCCCAAGAAATGTGTTTTCGGGGTCACATCTAGGAAGCTCTTGGGATACATAGTATCAACAAAAGGAATTGAAGTAGATCCTGCCAAGGTGCAAGCAATCATGGAAATGCCTCCACCAAGGAATATCAATCAGTTGAGGTCATTACAAGGATGACTTCAATCTATATGAAGGTTCATTGCACAATTGGCCGATAAAATCCTACCTTTCACACATCTATTGCATAAGAATGTTCCTTTAAAATGGGATGATAAGTGTGAATTAGCCTTTCAACAAATCAAGCAGTACCTGATGAACCCACCAGTTCTGGTACCACCAAATCTAGACAAACCACTAATCTTAGATATTGCTGCAACATAGACATCTTTAGGGGAATTATTAGCACAAGAAGACTCTACAGGAAAAGAACGTGAAATTTATTACATCAGCCGAACATTAACAGGTTATGAACTCAACTACACTTTCATTGAGAAGGCTTTCCTTGTAGTAGTCTTTGCATCATAGAAGTTTCGAAACTACATGTTAACTCATACAATCAATCTTGTTGCAAAGATCGATTCGCTCAAGTATCTATTAAGCAAAGCTACATTGATAGGAAGGCTAGCAAAATGGGTTATGATCCTAAGTGAGTTTGACATTCATTATGTTGATCGCAAAGCAATCAAAGGACAAGTTATCGCTGATCAACTAGCTGAAGCACCACTACAAGCAGAGCATCCCATGCACATTGCTGATTCTCCAAATGCCGATCTCTTCACTCCATAACTCAACTTTGGTCTTTATACTTTGATGGATCTTCACCAACACGATCGGGTAGGCATACTTTGTCACCCTCAAGGAAATACCATTCCTGGTCATATCGGCTAATGTTTCCAGCTAATAACATAGTTGAAATATGAAGCTTTTAATCACTGGACTCCTAAGATAGCATTGGAATGGAGGATTACGAATCCGCGTTTATGGTGACTCACAATTAGTCATAACCGTGATCACTTACGATTATCAAACCAAAGATGAAAATTTTGCCATATAAGAAGATGGTTAATGATTTTAAGAAGTAATTTGTGGATATCAAGTTCATACATATTCAAAGACTAGATAACAAAGCAGCTGACACTATGGCCACGATTTCCTCATTACTACAACTCCTAGAAAATTAGGCTCGCTATGAATTTTTGGTGGAACAATCATTTGCACTTGCCTATGACACACCTGAAAGCCATATCATTTGCCACTTAGTAGGATCCAATTCACCTTGGTATGGCAAGATTTCTGCCTACCTAAAAGATGACATCTTACCACCTGACTTATCCCCGCAGAACTAAAAGCAGCACTTCATCTGCCAACTCTCTACTCATACCTTATCACGACACCTTTAATTCTTCGTTCGTCTTGATGGTAATCTACTTCGATGTCTTGAACGTGATGAATCTGACAAAGCTTTACAAGAAGTTCACGGTGGCATTTGTGGTACTCATTCGAGTGGATTGACCTTTATCCAAGAAACTGAATAATAGAAATGGGTCACTAACGGCCGACCACATGGAAAGGAATCATCTCAATTTCGCTTCATGGGAACTTCATCTCATGGCTTTTGCACAAGAACTTCCTTTAACCATTCATGCAAACTTGGCCATTCTCTCAATGGGGGTTAGATCTAGTTAGAAAGATTCATCCTTCATCATCGAACGAACACAAGTCCATCATGACAATGACATAGTACTTTACCATGTGGATTGAGGCAGTACCTCTCACTAAGGTTACTGGAAAATCTCATCGCTCACTAACTATCTCATCGGTCGGTATGGCATTCTTCTAACCCATTATCACGTATAATGAATGACCATTCAAGAATCAAGATGTTGATGAACTTTGTGAGCCGCATTCCATATCCAACATAGATATTCAACACCTTATTATCCACAAGGGAATGGCCAAGCAGAGGCCTCAAACAAAACAATACTAAAAATCTTGAAAAATATTATGAATGATGCAGGAAAGGATTGGTACATTCAACTTAATCCCGCATTATGGGCCTATAGAACTAGCATTTGAACGCCAACAGGAGCAACACCGTTTGCTCTTGTCTATGGAGTAGAAGCCATTTTGACACTAGAGGTTGAGATTCCATCACTAAGGGTATCCTTAAAGGGCCTCACAACAAATGATGAATACAAAGTTTCTTGACTGCAAGAGCTGGAACTCCTTGATGAGAAGAGACAACGAGTAGTTGATCATTTGAAAGCATATCAACAGATGATGTCTCATAGCTATAATCAAAGAGTCAAGCCACACACCTTTCAGGTTGGTGATCTTGTTCTGAAGGAAAACCTTACCTAAATCGAAGATAGAGAAAAGAAAGGAAAGTTTGAACCAAATTGGCTAGGTCATTATGTGGTTATCGCAGTCTATGGTTCAGGAGCCTACAAGCTATCAATGCTAGAAGGGGAGCTATTTGATGAACCCATCAATAGCATGCACTGGGAAGTAGGTTATGTCTAAAAGTAGAAATAATATCATCCGAAAAGTCCTAAAAATCACAAAAATAACAGAAAAAGCTCTGAAAAAATCACAAAAACAATAGAAAAAGTACTGAAAAAAATCACAAAAACAACAGAAAAAGTCCTAAAAAAATCACAAAAACAGCAGAAAATGTCCTGAAAAAATCACAAAAATAGTAGAAAATGTCCTAAAAAAAAAAAAAAGAAGAAAAAAATCATCATAGGGTGAAAACCTGGCAACAGGTAGTCTATTGATAGGGAAAATACAAAAAAAATATAAAAAAATTTAGAAAAATACAATAAAAACAAATAGTGAAAATCTGGCAAACAGACGCTATTTGTAGCTCTCCATCTATTAGTTTATGTTCTGCACTTAACTTCTCAGCCTTCATTTCATGCATCTTTCCATCATCTTAGGGCCATACCAGCATCATACTGCCATCATTTTCCTAGAGCGATAATGTCTTACCATGGCTTGATCATTGTACATATCTATTTCAAAAAGTTGTGTCAATATTGGGGGAAAACGTTGACAATACTAGGGGAAATCAACTTTCAGGTTCTACTGAAATAGCTAGACAATGACATAGAATCCAATCATGCAAACAAACAATAAAATCCTATGAACATGTATCTAATCATTGATCCATAGCACAATAGTTTTTAGCTAAGTACCATATCATGACTCATATCTGGATGATCTAAAATATGAATAATGTTTGGAATAGCAGTATTATATTTTGAACAATGGTTGTTTGATTTTCGCTATCATTCCTCTAGAGCACACTCGATGATGTACTGAACTAGAGTGGCGAGGAAGGAGAGTGATTTTTCTTTGTCTATTGTCTTGAGGTTAACTATCAATTTGGTGCAAATATGTCGCGAGACATGATTTCTACAATGTATCATTGATGACAGTTCCACATTTGTATTAGAAAATGGTTATTCTTTGTTTGTTTATGCAAGCAATGCTCAGGTCATCTCAGTTCAATCATACCTCGATGCTTGTGTTCACTTGCTATATCAAAAATCATGAAATTTGTACTTAGGTCATCATTGGTGCTAATTTCCTCTCTGATGCTTGTACATACTTCCAACATTTTAAAACGCTCTATGATGATTCAAGAAAGCTAACAAAAGGCTCAAAAAATGGTGGGTTTCATTTAGTTGCATTTCATTTAGATCAATGTACATATCTGCACACTGGATTTGCATCAGAGTTTTCAAAAGGCTGAACAAAAACATCAATGACTTTCATGTCTCTTTGGACTATTTGTGGAGGACATTCAAACATTTGTTTCATCATCATCTTTCATCCTCATTTCATTAATCATTATCATTTCATCTAGGTCTTGTACATATCCTCTATTTTATCATTTATCATTCATTTTCATATCATTTAAGTACTTTATCATTTAGTTATCCATCATTATGCATTATCATTTCATTTGGCATTTTTCATATCATATAGTTTCATTACATTCCATTGATCATTCTCATATCATTCATTTGCATGCCATTTAGATCCTTTCATTTATCATTCATTTCTCCATTTCATATCATTTCCATTTTCATCTTATTTATTATCTTCATATCATTAACTTTTATCATTTCACTTCATTTTGGCATTTCATTTCATTATCATCATCATTTTGTCAGCATTTCATTGCATTATCATTATCATTTCATCATCAATTTATCATATCATTTCATTTCATTTTTATCATATCATATCATTTCATTTTATCATTATCATTTTATCTCACTTCATATCATTATCATATCATTATCATTTATCATTTATCATTTCATCATCATTACAGTTATCATTTCATCATCATTATAGTTATCATTTCATTTTCCTTTTATCATCATTAGCATTTCATCTCCTTATCATTATTATTTTATCACCATGTCATTACATTTCATTACATCATACATTTCATCCCATTATTGCACTCATCTATCATTTTCATATCATTTATCTATCATGACATTTTTCCCATAAACATTTGACTCATCTCACATATCATTTGTTTTCCTAAATCATATACATACTACAAATTCATGATACATTTCATAGACTCAACATCCATTCTCCATCACATCATCATTATTTATTGCATTTGAAAAATACAAAAAACAAAAAATTCATACATACATCACATTTCCACATCATTTGCCAACACATTACAAGAATTTCAAGTATCCCATTGCATATTTTCATTAATCACATCATAGGTCATCGACCTGCATGACATCATTAGTACACATCATAAATCATCATCATCAGCATATCATAAATCATCATCATAAGCATATCATAAATCATCCTGCATATCATGTTAGTCATCAAATCATTAACATGCATATAAAAATCCATACATATCCATATCATCGTAACATCAAAGAAACACATCATCAAAACTCATCACCGCTGCATATCATCGCTCATCAAAAATAAATACAAATGTCCAATGTTTAATGAAACTAAACAATATAGAGAGATACATGAGATATGATAATAAACAATACACATGTCCCCACAAAATCAGATGCATCAATAATCCTGTATCAATGGCTCAAGGATGGCTGGTGGACCCCCCTGATGGAGCTGGTCTCGAGGATGATGGCTTGCCACTCGTCCCTGCATTAGGATCCCGTTGAGGCCCGGTAACCCCTCTAATCTGTGTCGTTGTCCGTGATCTACTCCTAGTCCTATTCTGGGACCATGGGTAAGGCTCTCTATGGTCGGGAGGACACAACTCCTCATACCTAACCCAATAATACTCAGCCTCCCTCGCCATCTCAAATCCCTCTGCAATGGCCTCTCACAAGGATGCACTCTCAATGGTGCCCATGAGTCTCTGTTCCATGCCCTCTACCTCTACTGCCCTCTGTCTGAGTGAATCCCTCTCTACAATCAACTAGGCTACCTATGGGTATGGGGTAGAAGGAGATGCCTATGCCTGTACCAATGCCTGCACCTATGTTTGTGCTAACTGTGTCTGTAGTTGTGCTACCAAACCTTGAGCCTGAGCTAACTGGCTCTGTAACTGTGTCTGCTACCCCTACAATATCTGAACTTGGGCCTATAGCATATCTATCTGCACCTGTTGCGCTGACGAAGTGACCCTGATCACTATCTGTCATCTTGTACCGCTCCTTGGCCTCTATATACCCTACAAACTTCTCGCAATATCAGTCCTATGTCTCACTGACCTCTGCTCCTCTCGTCTTCCATCTCCACCATCATCCCCATCATCAATATCCGAGCTTCCTCCTCCACTCTCCTCCTCGATCTCCACTATCCTCCTTCTCCAACAACCGCCACCACCGCTATATCTCTTGTCTCCCAACTCCTAGCTATGGTGCCCAAATGGTGTGCTAGTCGCTATTTGGACACAAATCAGAAAGGGTGTGTTTGGTAGTAAATGAATACTCGGACATGTCGACATCATTAACACAAGTCTGATCCTATACCGGGTTGTAACTAATACTCGATACGGGACTTAGTAAGGCACGTGCTAACCACCGAGTCATTCTGCACTGCCCATAGTGTGCAACACCTTAGCATACCATAAACCGAACTTCTATACTTGCAAAGCTAAAATATTCTATGTTGACGGTGACCTATCAAAACCTGCATACCCACAATGAAATTCCAAGGATCTATGTCCCATACATCATAATCAAGATTGTGCTCCATATCATCAGATTCCACAGTCCATGTCCTCTGAACATTTCCACTTGCTCAACAATGATGGCAACATGCATACACATATGGCCTGCTTGCAGCCTAGCCCTCAGTATAGCGGTTCAGTCACAACACATGCTCCTATGCTCAGATCTCGAGCAACATAACACCACATGATAAACTCGATGATCCTATGTTTACTACCTAGTGTAGGTCATGATACAAGTGAGGTAGCATGCAGCTCCCCCAAGCATATCTCCTTGACTGACCCATTATCTTCTCGATGATCCTCCCCCATCCAACTGATAGCCCCTTTGACCAGCGATCTGAACAAAGGAAGCCTCCAATAAAAACACCCAACACTGCAAGCAAGGCCAGATATCCTATGAAGTCTACCCATGGCACCCAGTACCCTGCTATCTATGTGTCTCCAAATACTCACCTGAGGGAATCTATCCCACCCACCTCCTTGTGATCATATAACACAAGGGAACCTACCACTGGGATCCCCAAAATCCTATATACATCCTTTGGGGTCACCGTTAGCTCACTAGTCAGCAAATGAAAAGTGTTACGCTCTGAATGCCATCTCTCTGCTAACATAGTCAATAGGCCCCTGTTGGCCCGAATAGGAGGAATCAACAACAATGGACCCAAACTATCAGCTGAACATCAGCTGGTGTCAAATCTCAGATCCTATCCCACCCCGCAGGATGACGCTCTCTAATTTGGAGGTTCTTGAAAACCTCCTATTTTTGGTCATCACAAAAGGCAATCTATCAGACCCATATCAATCAAACTCATATCTATCTATTCAGATCCATATCAATTTGACTCATATCTATCTATTAGACTCGTATCAAGTGATCCATATCAATCAATGACCCATATCAGTGAACCATATCAAATGCTCTATCTAAGTGACTCATATCAGGAAATCAATGCAAAATCTATCTATTTGAATATCAAATCAATCTACTCTATCATAAATTACTATTTGTTTTTCTTTTCCCAGAAATATAATTTATCAACAATCAAAATCATTATCCTATTTGTACTTCAATCACGAATGCAAATCTGTTTTCAAGCAAATCAACCATCTACTCTTTGTTTTCTAAAAGCAAAGTTATCAGCAAATCACAATACAATCAATCATCTACTCTTTGTTTTTCATTCTCTGGAAACAAATTTATCAGCTATCTACTCTTTTTTTTCTATTTCAAGAAGCAAAGTTATCAATTTCTCAACATGATGACATGAAAAATTTACTATCTATTGATCAAAGAAGCAATACTTCATCATCATTTTCATCAAAACAACATTCTATCTAAATTTTCCTAAAAGTGCTACTCTGCGGCTTGTAAGCGCTAAAACCCTAAATGTGCTAAAATTCCCCCCATATGCACTAAAACCCCAGACACGCTATTCTGTGCCTTATAAGTGCTAAATCAGTCACTCTATGCGCTATTTCCCTATATGCACTAAATCCCTAATCGTATGTGCTATTTCATCTACTCTATGCACAACAACCCTAAAAGCGATAATTTGTTTCCCATATGCGCTAATGTACCGAATTTTCTATTGCTAGCCTATATGCACTAGTTTAACTATCGAATGCGCTAAACTACGGGAATCCTAAAAGTGTAATTTTATGCCCTAGATGCACTAAAAGAAAACTCAAATGAACTATTCTATTTCCTAAAAGTGCTAAAATGGCCTATGAAACCCTAAATCTGCACTAAAATACATCAAAAATTGACTAAAAATGTAAAATTTCAAGGCACACGGGATCAAATTGACTCACCGGTGGTCCATACGTGGCTGGTCTCTGATATCGCCGAGACCGCTCGAATCTATGTCTGTGATATGGGATCTCCATCGCACCAATTCATCGTCAGAGCAAAAGGTTTCCAAAAGTCAACAAGTGAAAATGACTTGCCTTTTTACCCTTTTACCTTTTAAGGGTCAAACAAAGTGGGTTTTTGGTGGCATTTTTTTCAACTGAGGCATCTTTTTCATCAATTATCGGGAGCTAAATCACTACGTCCCTCTCATCATCTGAATTTCATCATTAGCTCAACATTTTTTTCATCATCAGTATCAACCGCATATCAAATTCAAATCAAAAGGCATATCAGACACATTTTTGATCAAGGGAAAAAATCAAACACAACAAAAAATTCAAAAGCAGGAATATTTTCTTTGAAGCAATGTGTTTCACACATCACTTCAAAGAGGGGAAAAATGTATATGCATAAAATTGGTCATGTCTAATCCTGGCATTTAATTAAATATTTTATTATTTAATTGATTTCTCTAAAGTCATCTACATGTGATTAAATTTAATTAATTAATTATATTGTTCATTCAACTTATTCTTCTGTCATGATTAAATAAATCAATATTTATTTAATTATTTCACATCCATATGTCTACTTGATTAATTAAAAAAATATCATTGTTTATTTAAATTAATTATCACATTTAAGTTTAATTAAATCTTTGATTTAATTGAATTTAATTTCCTTTCTCCTATTCAAATCTTTCTTCTAATTAATTAAATATTTTATTTAATTCATTTCATTTACATGTCATTTCTTAAAATTTTTAATTAAATATCTTCCATATCTTTTCAAATCATAATTAAATATTTTATTTAATTATAAAATCCTCCATTATTCTTCAAATCTTGGGTAAATATTCTATTTTAAGAAAAATCTTCCATATCACCCATAAATAAATAATTGAATTTAATAATTTATTATTTATCTTCTTCAAAATCTTTCCAAAATCTCACAAAAAGATGATTTTTACAAATCATCTTTATCATCTCATCTTATCTCTTTTTCGAAAAAGGAAACAAAGCTTGCTTTTTATTTTCTTCTATTTTTTTCTCTCCAGTCTTATCCATCTTCAACTGTTCGATCTGCCAAGAATTTTCACAGCTATTGATCACCTTAGCCAATTAGAATCCTTCGAAAACTCTATAAATATCTCTCCAAATCCAAGCATTGGTTACACCTACAACTTATAACACATATAGATTAGAGATTATTTGCATTCTAGCATTCTAGCATTGTTTATCATCTTTAGTTTTTATCAATTTCGTAATCTTTCATTTTATCAATCATGTCTAGTATCAGCATAATCATATCTTAGCATAGAATTGCATGCATTCATATTCAATCTCGTTCTCTAGGAAGACCGTTTGTTGAGCCTAGCACAAGATCTGAAAGCCAGCTGGAATCAACAAAAACACTAGAGATAGAGAATGATAGGATGACATCAAAGACAAAAGAAAAAGTTTGCGTTTATTTTCATTTAAATTTTGTTTTAATATAATGTTCTATCGGTGTGTTTGATTTATTTGTTTTTACATATTTATTACACTCTAAAAATCGATCACACAATGAGAGATAAGAGATGGATAAGAGATGTGAAATGAGGAGAAGAACACATATTTATACACACATGTGCCTTAGTGACCCATTAATACCTCATCACATTCTGACATGAAGTAAAATTAAACTCAAATTTCACTTTTTTCCTGCTCAAAGGTCAAAATTGGGCCAAATGGGACTCATTCGCCACACATGGTGAATGGGTCCCACCTAGATGGGACTGATTTTCCATGCATGGTGAATGGGTCCCATAGGGGCTATTTTGACAGGTCAGATGCCAAGGAATAAGGAAATAAGGTCTAAAATGAAACCTTGTTGGGTGTTTGATCAATTTAAGCCTCGGGATGCACAATATGGGTTAATAGGGGCCTATTAGTGATGATGTAAATGTAAAATATGGCTTGGGACACAAAATTCAATGTGAAAGTGTGATTAAGTACACTTTACAACATTAAAATGAGGTTCACATAGCCTAGGAAGGCACAAGAATCAATGTGAATGTGCAAGACACATTACAACACTAATTTAATATTAGGTTTATTTTAGAAACCTTTTAAATTGATGTGATAATGTTATTAACCACATTTTATAATGTTGAATTAGGAAGAAATGGATTCATTAAGTCTAGAAAAGCATGAAATTATCTTATAACACTTTACAATACCTCTACAAGACATCGTTAAATGCATTTAAAAGCATCCACTACCTAGTGTGGATGCATAAAATGCCTCACAACACTAGATTAAGACCTCATTAAGTCCATTTTATCATGAATTGATCCCATGTCAAGCAAAGGGTCCATTTTTCTATGGAACATTTAGCCCCCACTTTAGTGAGAGGATGAACTTGCTTCAAACTCACACTAAAGTAGACATTCAAGAGAGATCCTCATACACAGATGTAGATGACAAAGAATGACAAAGATCAAAGGAGGTGGCCAAGCCCCCAAGATACAGAATCATGTAATGGCAAGAATGAAGGGGTGGAAAGGATAGATCAAGCTTCGATCATTTGTCCAACTAGTTGTGGATCAGATCTAGGTTGTCTTGTTTGGAAAAGGAGAATGTGTACTCACTCAGGGGCAACAAAACACATGACAATCTATTAGGTGAGAAAGCCCAAATGTACTCACTCTGGGGCCACATAACTAGTTGTCTGTGGGGTGAGAAAGCCCAAAAAGGTAAGATACATACGCTAGTTGGTATGCACTCACAAACACAAAAGTGGCTATGGGGAAAAGTCATGCCGCTAGGTGGGCTTCCCGCTCAACCATGTCAAAGTTATACCTTCTAATAAATTTAAAAAGGTGCCACAAGAAAACGCTTATGAAGAAAAGGTACCACAGTCATGCAAGTTGCATTATGCAAGGTGGTAAAAGATGCAAAAATGAAAAAATGTAAAGGATGTTCAATGGAGTCTTGTTTAGTTCATGCAAGGTCAGTCACTTGGGAACATTGTGTCTAATGTCTCCAAGAGAGGACCAATCAAAGAATAGTATATTCACAACTTAGGGGATGCAATGTGTCGCATCAGGCCACAAAGAGGAATGTAATATGCTGAGATAGATCACACTTTATGAAGAGCATCGCACCCCAATGTCATCCACAGCTTACTGGCATCACCACATAAACAACAAAGTTAGCTGTTAATTTTAGGAATACGAATGCATGAATTATGGTATCAGATTCCCACTTTTAAAGGAATTTATAACACCCGCGACTGCGGAGCAATTGCTTTACAAATCTAAAGAGAATGTGTGATCTTATTCGAAGTGTTTCCATGTCAAGAATGCCTTTTGATAAGTTGCACGCGAAGAAAGAGTGTCACAAGTGATTCAATCTACGACATGTCATCATCCAATATCCTGCTTCTGCCTTTAAGTACATTCAAGTGAAAGGTTACCAATTAATCAAAAGAGACAAATCTAAAAGTGACATACGAAAACGGGAAGGCTAACTAATCCCTTTCCCCATTGAGTACAAGATGCTGCATCTGGAAATTGTTGATGAGATGCATGCTAGAGTGAAAATAAATGGAAATTAGAGGAACTAGGTGCTCCCACATAGGGAAGCATACCAAACTTCTCGAAAATGTTGGATTTTATGACTCAAAGCTTTGCATTCATTAGTTGAATGTCCATGAACTCTATGATATGCACAAAAGGAAGTTTTGTCATAACATTTCTTTCGAGTTCTTGAAGGGAGGGTGATCAAGTTATCTTGGAGAAGCCTTGACAAGATGCCCCCTTGATCAAGGGTAGAAGGTGGTATTGTGGTGGGTGTAAGAGATACATCTTTCTTAGTAGGAGATGTCATACCTACACAAGATTGTAGATTGCGAGATTTTGGTCTCTACATTAGAGGAGATAAAATATAATGAATTCAAATCATGATCGTTTTGTGAGATGACATTTACATTAAGCGAAGGGGTAGTTGTGTGTTGAATAGTTGATGAAGGATGATGTTCAAAACCACTAGTTGTTAGGGATGGTTTATGAGTGTGTTGTGTGGGGTCGTTGATGTTGAGTGAGGGCTTGGCAATCTCAATCATACAATAATAGCCAAGACCATGAGCTGTTTGTTGTGTGCTAAGCTCTATAGGGTTGTGGATACCTCATTCTCGAGCACCACATCCTTTTACACTAAATCCTTGTTGTTTAATGAGTTCATAACCTTTTCCATAAAGATTCTTCATTTCTTTGGAATCAGGTGGTTGTTCATTATTGTGTTCTTCAAGGGTTATTGTGGAGTTTGTGGCGTTATCTAAAGTGGTTGAGGCAGATGCTTTTGAAAGGTTGTTTGAGTTTTGCATTGACATGATGGTTGGTTGTTCTTGTTTCTCAGCTTTCTTTTTTGTGATTATGTATTCGTCCATAAATGATGGTGTGAATTCTAAGGATCCCCAATCATCACCAAATAATTTAGATACTGATTTTGTATCGTTGTGTTCAATTTCAAGAGAGTCTATGTTGGAGGTTGGAATTTAATAAGCTCTTTTGAAGGACTTAACCCTTTTCTTGCCAACTTTCTGTGCCAGGAACTGTTTTTCCAACTTCTGATAAATGTTATTGTTATAGACATATTTCATTATATGATGAAGGGTTGAAGGCATCAGATTCATCTCATGGAATCCATGGTCGGCCTAAAAGCAAGATGATGGCAGAAAGATCGTACGCATCACATGGATAGGAATTACAGTAGCCAAATTCCAACCTGCATTATGCAAAAGTAATTACAATCGAAAGTGGTTGGGCTCTCTGTTATATCAAATGATACAGGGAACGCCATTACTGTCCTACCAATCGCTGCACTGTTCTGCCAATACTAAGGGTAGAACCATTATCTATGAGAGTGCATTTGATACCTATGTGATTGAAGTGAGAAATTATCATAAATGCATCATGTTGTTTACGCAACTCCAAAGGAGGGAGCTCATGTTGATGGAAGGTAATGTCAAGATTCCTTTTATGGATGAGAGCTGCTACATCATTCGGAGTTTTACTAGGAGGAATTGTGATTTATTTTAAGGCTATTTGAAGAATGTTTTTGTAATTTGGTGAGTTTTGAAGTAAATCCAAAAGTGAAATCTTTGCGAGAGTATTCTTTAGTTGTTCAACAATATCATACTCCTTTAAAAGTATTTGTTTAGAGCACTGCCAATACTAGGTAAGGGTAAAGAAGGTGGGGTTGGTTGCAGCGGTTGCAGATTATTTCGAGTGTTAAATGTATGAGCAACGATATTATAACTCGGTTGTTGCGATACATTAGTTTGAGGTGGATGGAGGGTGTAGTGAGTTTTATTGGAAGGATGAAGCGGATGCGAAGGTGGGTAAAGTGTGTAGCGAGATTTATTGGAAGGATGAATTTTATGCGAGGGTGGGTAAAGGGTGTAGTGAGGTTGAATATTGTTAACATCCCATAACAAGTGAGAGTCTTCATTGTCTTTGAAGATCATGTTATCTTTTTCTTGGGCCATAATATCCTCCCTAGAAGGAGAGTTCTTAGGAGAACAATAAATCACATCTTCAAGACAATTAAGGTTTGGTTCATCCAAAATAACTTCGTCACAACTAGGGGAGTTATTAATGGTTGAATGTGTTTGATTATTGATAATGAGAAGATTAGGGGAAGAATTTATGCAATCATTCAGTGTTTGTAATGTCTCATTCTCTTGTTCCATATTATCTGCCCTACTAGGAGAGCTTGTAATATGTTCATCTAAGGTTGAAATGTGCAAAGGAGCTTCATCACAAGTGGGAGAGGCATTAAGAGAAGAAAAAGTATCACATTCTTGTTTTTCAATGATTGAATCCGCTTGATTAAGTATGTGTTCTTGGATGGGGGAAACATTAGGAAGGGGAGCAAGGAGATTCTCATGATTATCTTTGATTACCTCCCTTTTTCCAATAATGTCTTACAAAATAGGGGAAGAAAAGTAAAGAGGATTGTCATAGGTCTTAAATATTTGATCATCTAATGTTGACATGTCCTCCTCACCAATAATGTGATTGCCATGATTACTCACAAAAAAATTCTCATAAATAGGGGAGGAATTGGGAGATGAATCTATGGTCTCATTGTTTTGTTGTGTTGTGTGATCGCCATGATTACCTAGTGTGATGTCCTCTTCTATAGTAATATTATGTCTAATAGGAGAGGTAAGAGGAGAGAAACAACTCAAATTGTCACAACTCTCATCAATTGATTATTCTAGCACTAAAATATTTGCTTCATAAGTGTGAGAGATAATAGGAGAAGACAAATGTAAGTGTTATGATTATCCAAGGTTTCTTTCACTAAACCAACCTCATCCACAAAAGGGGAACTAGGAGAGGGATCTATGATGAACAAAAAGAGAGGGAAAAGAACCTCATATTCATATGCCTTTAACAAAAGTCGCTTACAACATGCAACAATATCGAAAAAGAGAACATGCAAGATGAGAACTATATAATTTTATAATGAAAACATGATGGAATGATTAATCTATAATCTTGAAATGGAGCAATGCTAAAACAAAGATGCAAATGAAGAATAATGTTTTAGATTTCAAAGATGACAATGGACTGATTATGATATGTAACAAGATGAGAATGCAAACTTGAAATGGAAACCATGCATGAAATGAGCTAATTAAGGCTAAATTTTATGAAATGCATGCTACAAAAATGCAACTAACTGATATAGATAGGTTAAGGTACCAAACATAAGCTGAAAAAAAGAGTTTTGAGTTCTGTAAAATGTTGTTTTAGGGGTCAGAAGGGACTGATTCGCCCAAGGTGGCGAATGAGTCCCAGTATGGACTTTTTTCAAAAAATTTAGAAATTTTTGACTGATTTTGATGCCTTATGAGTGCTATGATGTAGACCTAATTGAAGAATGTAGAATTTTAGAGAATAGAAAGGATTTTAGATGCCAACAATGCAACCTAAATGCACTTTTTAAGAATGCAAAATTTAACACCTAGCATGCAAATGAATTATTCAAACCCTAATGCAAGATAGATCTATGATGATGAAGGAATAAAAATTAGAAAAGAGAAGTATTCAAAATGTAGGTTCACCAAAATGAAACAAAGGATTTTCGTGCACAAATCCTTTGTTGGTCTTTTAGGGTTTTTCACCTAAAAGGAAGGATAGACCAAAATGCACAATGTTTCACTCAAGATTAGTGTGAGGATGGATGGAATATTGATGTGAAGTGTGTGTGGATGTGTCTGAATGCTTACAAATGAAATAAATGAATATAAAATAACCTAATGCAAGATGCTAGAAAACACAGTGTTGATTGCAAAATATGAACTAGAAACTTAAACAAATGAAAACAAAAAATGATGAAACTAAATAGAGTACACCTAGAGGTAGATTACTATTGTTGGGAAGGTTTTGGAATGTTCCAGAAGTCACTATTAATGGCCACTAGGACTAATTCGCCATGAATGGCGAATCAGTACCGCTTCTAATGAAAAGTCCAAGAAATGAGTTTTTGACTGCCGGGAGTTGAATTCTGACAAAACCAATTTTTAGGCCTATAGATGGACTCATTCACCATGGGTGGTGAATTAGTCCACATACAAGAATCTACAAATTCAGGAGTTGATTCTGTGGAGCTAGATCTGCACTTCTACTTCCTACAGGTGTTTGTTTCTGAAATTATCGGATTTGGGTCTGAAAGTGACTTTTTTGTTGATTCTTTGACTTGTTGAATGAAGAGAGGACTTTAAAAACCTTGCAACTCGATATTGAATGATTTCCAAGCTTCCAAAAGACCTAAATTTGCAAACACACAAGAAGAAAAGAGGAAATGTTGATTGTTAGGGCATGGGGGTTTTCCTTAGTCAAACCCCATTTAGGTAATTAAACCAAAATGATGAAAGAAAGGAATGAAACATGCAAAAATGGAATGGATTACCTTTCCATGATGATTGATCTTGAAATTCTGTAACAATGGAGGAAGGTTCAGCCCTTGAATGTCTTTAGAAGCTTACTTAATGACTTGCAAAGATAAAACCGTAAGTTGCTTGACTTGAGATGAAAGATTTATGGATGAATGAATGATGAGAGATAAGAGATGGATGAGAGATGTGAAATGAGGAGAAGAACACATATTTATACACACATGTACCTTAGTAACCCGTTAATACCTC
>VDFB02177202.1:0-23440 GCA_007258455.2 Sequoia sempervirens | reverse complement strand
AAAATAGGTAGTCACTCATTTTTTAGAATAGGTACCCATTATAAAGTGGGTACTCATTCCAAAAGGTTTGAAAATCACAATCCATGTTTCTCATTTGGATTTAGGCTTAGAAAATGCATGGTAACCCAACCCTTAGCCTTAGACCTACAAGTACAAGGTCATGACAATATTGAGAGAAAAAACTGACCATGTCAATATGTTTGACGGGGTTGTTTTTAGAATTATTTTATGAAATTAAAACCCATTTTAGATGAGATTGTGTAGATTCTAAATATGTAATTTTTTTTCCAATTGGATTATTTTTTTATGAAATAGGTCCATAAACTTGAATTATCAGGGTTTTTTAGTATTTTAATAACTTTTTTATTAAAATAATGTTTTTGAATTTTTTTTACAAAACATACTCTAAACAATTCTTTTCAATTTAAAAAAAAATTCAAAAATGATAAGTTTAGGTCATCTTATGTGTGATGTACATGATGATTTTTCAAAATGACAAATATAGCTAGTAAAAATTTAACAAAAATAATATTCAATAAAAAATTACAAAAAATATTGAAAACGTGCTTTAGTGAGTTACAAATCTTTTCCCAAAAAGATTTAGAAAAAATATGATTATTCAAAGCTCAAAAATATGGATGTCGTATTTTTACGCAGTATGGTATCAGAAAAAAAAGTGACTTCTAAATAATGGTTTTAGAACGCTCTATTGAAAATCAATTTGTATCATCCGGTTTTAAAATAAATTACATATTTGGAAACTAGACTCTAAGTACTACATTTTATGATTAGTGACTTTTTTGAAGATTCCATCTCTAAGTGCTTCAAATTTTAAGGTCAAATGTGTCAAATTCTAAAAATCAGGGAAAACACTTCCACTTTTTGGCCAAAAGTGGACTCAACTTCTTTGCCAAAGACTCCAAATACTAGTTTGATCATTCATGGATCATCCCCATGGCTTACGGATCTTAATGGTGTGATTTTAATTGTTCCATGGAATGTCCCTGACCTTCATTATAGGTCCACACTTCATCTTATGCACCTATTGATGGAGTAATTCAAATTTGAGGCCAACTTGTTCATGCACACATTACATTTTCTTTCCTTGGATAATGTAATGATCTTTGGCCGAAACAGATGTTACCAAAATCGCAGATATGATATAAAGCTTGTAACCATAGTGGAAGTCGAGTAGTAGTCAATAGAGTAGATTAATATAGATTTGATCTGTAAGATTTTGCTAGCATATAGGAGCATATTGGAATGTTGTAATTTAAACATGTCATATTGGGCCTGTGAGTCAAATCTGTAAACCTGGATGATGTTGGTCGATTGTAACTGAGATTTATGTTAATGAGCATAATTAAATTTGCATTTTCCTCCATATTCTGTGTTGCTTTCGTTGTGTTACTCTTGCTGCATGATTCAAATTGTTCTCTTTGAGGACCCTCCTACCGTGGCTACGCCAGATTGGTATCAGAGTGAGATTCAATCCGTGTGAGGTCGTCAGAATTCGCGAAGTCCTATTGAAGATTTGTTGTGGGGTGGTGGATTGAGGATCCAACCTGCAATTGTAGAGGACTTGGGCAAAGATGGCAGGAAGAAGAAATGTTCGAGGAAATGGAGCGCATGGAAATGCAGACCCAACTTTAATGGAGATGTTGAGAGGAATTGTTGTCAGATTGGATGTAGTCGAAACAACCCAGAGAAGGGGTCGACCAGTTGATGATGTGAGTGATGAAGAGGTAGAAGTTCAAGAAGAAAGAGGGAGAGAAGAGAAACCTGGCCTAGATCAAGGAGAAGAGAGGTTCATAAGAGCCCTAACTAGAGTGAATACCAAACCACATTTCAATCCACTAGATTATAATGGTAAGTTGGATTTGGATGTATTGTTAGATTGGATAACGAAGATGAAAAATTATTTTGAATTTGAGGGTACCACTAAAGATAAGAAGGTGAAGTTTTCTTGTACAAAGTTGAGAGGACATGGACCCCTTTGGTGGGAACATTAGTAGACAGATAGAAAAAGAAGAGGAAAAGAAAAGATAAAGTCTTGGGATCAGATGGTGAATAAGTTGAAGACAAAGTTTATGCCTATAGATTATCATATTAGTTTGTTCAAGAAGTTGCAAAATCTGAAGCAGAGAGAATCAAGTGTGACAGAGTATACTAAGGAGTTCTATAAGTTGAATATCAAATCTGGACATTCAGAGGATGAGATCGAGGAAGTAGCTAGATATGTGAATGGTTTGAGGTCATCTATACAAGATGAGATTAGTTTGATCAAGCTGTAGAGTGTGGAAGAAGCATATCAGTGTGCCCTTAAGGTAGAAGAGAAGTTGAACAAAATACATGAGCAGAGACAGAGAGGAAGAGGTGGAAGATTCCAAAGAGGAAGAACTTTTTCTAGAGGAAGAGGATATTTCCCAAATCAAAATAAGGATAAGGAGGTCAGTAAGAATGACAATTCATACCAGAGAGGTGATGGAAACCCTTATAAAAGAGGACGATATGGTGGTTACCAAAATGAGGGATATAGAAAAGATGATAGAGGAGAGAAGAGTATTCAAGGGAACTTGTTTTAAGTGTGGTGGAGAAGGACATAGAGCATTTGAATGTAATCAGGGGAGACAGGAAAGAAGACAAATAACAATAGAAGGACAACCTTTGTTGAGGAAGATCATGTCGAATCATCTAACAAACTAGAAGAGGGAGAAGTGTTGGTGAATAGAAGAGTATTGTGTCAAAGTGAGTTGGAGAAGGAACCATTGCATAGAAAAAGTTTGTTTTGGACAAGGTGCAAGGTGAATGGTAAATGTTGCAAAGTGACTGTTGACAGTGGAAGCTCTGAGAACCTAGTTTCTGAAGAAATGGTGACTAAATTGAAATTAGAAAGGTTGAAACACCCAAATCCCTATTAGATTGCTTGGATCCAAGATGAGCATAAGATACTGGTAAGTGAACAATGTTTGGTGAAATTGAAGATAGGAAATTATCATGATGAAGTTTTGTGTGATATCATGGCTATGGATATATGCAATGTTTTTTTGGGAAGGCCTTGGAAGTATGATAGACATGCTATTCATGATGGGAAGAAGAATATATACACCATTTTTGGTAATGGGATGAAGCAGATTTTGTTGTCTTTGGAAGATGTCCCTATGGTGGAGGTTTGTTCGAATGCTAGGGTTTTTCCGGTTGATGGGAGGAGATTCCTTGATGGATTGAGATATGAGAATGTGTGTTATGCCTTAGTTCCTAAGAAGGTTGAAGATTTGAAGCATGTAGAAGAACACCTGGAAGAGATGAAGGAGTTGCTAACATAATATGAGGGGATCATTTCAGACAATGTACCTGATGGGTTGCCACCTATGAGGAGTATTAGTCATTATATGGATTTGATTTCTGGAGCTAGTTTTCCTAATAAAGTAGCACACTGGATGACACCTACAAAGAATGAAGAGTTGAATAGACAAGTGCAAGAATTGTTGAGGAAGGGTTTGATAAGAGAAAGCTTAAGTCCATGTGTAGTACCTGTTGTATTGGCACCTAAGAAGGATGGAAAATGGAGAATGTGTACATATTCTAGATCCATAAACAAGATCACAATGAAGTGTAGATTTCTTTTTCCTTGGATGGATGACATTATGGATTGTTTGAGTGGAGCTAAATACTTTACAAAGATAGATTTGAAGAGTGGATATCATCAGATTAGAATCAGAGAAGCGGATGAGTGGAAGATAACATTCAAAACAAATGAAGGGTTGTATGAGTGGTTGGTGATGCCTTTTCGGTTGAAAAATGTACCTAATACTTTCATGAGGCTGATGAATGAGGTATTGAAGAAATTCTTGGGTATGTTTGTGATTGTATATTTGGATGACATCTTGATTTTTAGTAAGACTAGAGAGGAACATTTGTTGCATAGAAGACAAGTTTTGTAGAGGTTGAGGGAAGAGCATATGCTAATAAACATTAAGAAGTGTAGTTTAATGAAGGAAGAATTGCTATATATGGGATTTGTGATATTTGTGGATGGATTGAGGATGGATCCTGAGAAGGTTAGAGCAATTGTCGAATGGCCTACACCTAAAAGCATTGGACAGGTAAGATCATTTCATGGATTGGCTAGTTTCTACTGGAAGTTCATTAGGAATTTCAATTCTATTTGTAGTCCTATGACAGAAGCAATGAGAGGAGATAAGAAGGATTTTAGATGGACATCTGGAGCAAATCAAAGTTTTGAGTTTCTGAAATAGAAGGTGACTGAGCAGCCTGTGTTGGCTTTACCAGATTTTAATAAGGCATTTCAAGTAGACCGTGATGCAAGTGGAAATGCAATTGGAGCAATGTTGAGTCAAGAAGGAAGACCTATAGCTTATTTCAGTGAGAAATTGAATGATGCTAGGAGAAGATATTCAGTGTATGATCACGATTTTTACATTATAGTTCAAGCCTTGAAGAAGTGGAGACATTATTTGTTGCCTAAGGAATTTGTGTTGTATACAGACCATCAAGCATTGCAATATTTGAATAGTCAGGGTAAGTTGAATCAAAGACACATGAGATGGGTAGAATTATTCTAGAGCTATACTTTTGTTTTGAAGCATAGGAGTGGAAAGTCAAATAGAGTTGTTGATGCCTTGAGTAGAAGGAATTTACTGATAGAGATGGAAGTGGAGGTATTAGGCTTTGATGAATTGAAGAACTTGTATAAGGAAGACCTGAATTTTGCAGAACCTTGGAGAGCTTGTAAAGAACTTGTTTTAGAGGATAGAAGTCAGTGGTTGGAATATTTCATTCAGGAGGACATTTTGTTCAAAGGTAATCAGTTGTGCATACCCCAGAGTTCAATGAGGGATAACTTGGTGAAGGAGAAGCATAGTGGAGGATTAGCAGAACACTTTAGGATTGACAAGACAGTGGCATTGGTGAGTGAGAATTACTTTTGGCCACATATTCATAAGGATGTCAGGAAATTTGTGTAGAGTTGTGGAGTTTTATCAAGTTGCAAAAGGGAATAGTTAGAATGTTGGATTGTATAAGCCTTTGATAGTTCTAGAGATACCTTGGGAAGATATCAACATGGATTTCATACTTGGTTTTCCAAAGACACAAAGAGGTAATGATTCTATATTTGTGGTGGTAGATAGATTTTCTAAGATGGTACATTTTATACCCTGTAAGAAGACAACAAATGTAGTACATGTAGCAAACTTATTTTTCAAGGAAGTGGTCAGATTGCATGGGTTTCCTAGAAGTATTGTTTCAAAAAGAGATGTAAAGTTTGTTGGTTACTTTTGGAAAACCATTTGGAAGAAGTTGAAGACAGACTTGAAGTTCAGTTCTAATTTTCACCCACAAACTAATGGAATAGTTTCAGAGAGACCTTGGCAAGATATCAACATGGATTTCATACTTGGTTTGTCGAAACACAGAGAGGTAATGATTCTATATTTGTGGTGGTAGATAGATTTTCTAAGATGGTACATTTTATACCCTGTAAGAAGACAACAAATGCAGTACATGTAGTAGACTTATTTTTCAAGGAAGTGGTCAATTTGTATGGGTTTCCTAGAAGTATTGTTTCAAACAGAGATGTAAAGTTTTTTGGTTACTTTTGGAAAACCCTTTGGAAGAAGTTGAAGACAAACTTGAAGTTTAGTTCTACTTTTCACCCACAGACTGATGGATAGACAGAGGTAGTGAACAAGAGTTTGGGGAATTTGCTAAGATGTTTTGTTGGAGAGAAGACCAAAAGTTGGGATTTAGTCCTTGCACAAGTGGAATTTGCCTACAACAATTTAGTAAACAGGAGTACATGAAAGACACCTTTTGAGATTGTTACTGGAGTTCATCCTAGAGGTATATTAGAGTTGAGAGACATCACTATAGAAGATAAAAGGATTGCAAAAGTAGAGGAATTTGCAGAACACATGAAGATGTTGCATACTCAAGTGAAACAACACTTGGAAGACATGAACCAAAAGTATAAGGAGAAAGTAGATGAAAAGAGGAGACATAACGAGTTCAAAGTTGGAGATGAAGTGATGGCATATTTGAGGAAGGAGAGATTTCCAGTTGACACATAAAATAAGTTGAAGATGAGGAAGTTTGGACCTTGTAAGATCTTAAAGAAATTTGACTCGGGAAATGCATATGAAGTGGAATTACCGGAAGGTATGGGGATATCACCTATATTCAACATTACAGATCTATATCAGTACCATGAAGCAGAGTTCAGTGCAGACAATACAATAAGATTGAAGAATCAATTTCCTACACAATAGTCATATGAGATTGACGAGATTCTGGATATCAGAGATGTAAGGAAAACGTGTGGAAGATAGTACAAAGAATATCTTGTGTAGTGGAAGGGTAGACCAGTTGAGGATTTTTCTTGGATTTCTCAGGCTAAGGTAGACTGGTTTGGTTTTCCTTTGGCCCCAGTAAAGTGAGGGACTCAATTTTCATTAACCTCAAATGTCTGATGTAGGAGCATCCTCGGTTCTTGGCAATCTTGCATCAACCAAAAATATTTTCTTTCATTTTTTCCGTTCTTGTTCTATTCTTGCTTAGTTCAGGTTGGTGGATTTGTCATATTTTCTCACTAGACCCTATGGACCTTTGTGTACATCGTGGGAATTTTCATTTTCCTTGTTCCAAGATTTGGGCGTAATTGGATCATTTTCTGACAAGTTATTGATTCTAGATTTAATGGCAATTTCTTGAACCGACATTGGAATAATTTTCAGGCCTAATAACTAGTTTGATCATCTTTGGATCATCCCCGTGGCTTGCAGATCTTAACAGTGTGATTTTAATTGTTCCATGGAGTGTCCTCGACCTTCATTATAGGTCCACACTACAAAGGAGGAATTCACCATTGCACATGCAAATGAACTCAAATTCTTGCATACGAAGTTTCTATCTTCATGGATAGACTTCAAAATTTTAGAGATTTTGTGAAGAAAGCTCTTTTCGTTATCAAACTCTATTCAAGAAGGCTTTTGACATTCATTCTTCATATTTTCTAGGTTGGCATCTAGAGGAAGAAAAATAGTGTCAAGATTTGGAGGCTCAAATAGAGTGTTTTTTTAGTGTTCTTCATGGATTTGGGATTGGGAAGCATAGAGGCACGCTTTTTCATGGTCCAATCTTCTAGGGCATCTTATTTTAGAAATAGGTGGTCAAATTTTTCAATTTTCATAGATCTAGGTGCATCTTCCTTTTTCTCCTCTTGAAGATTGGGAAATTTAATATTCCCAAAAATCCATTTTTGTCAGTATTTTTTCGGGAAGCCCTCAACTTTTTTAAAATCTAATGAACTAGGCCTCTTCAAAATGTGATTTTCTACAAAACCTAGACCTCATCTTTTTCTAGGAATCAACTTTTTGGAGAGAAGTGAGTCACCTTTTTGGCCCAGCGAAGATTTCAAAGAATAGAACTAAAAGCAATAGCTAACTCGATGCCTTTTCCAAGTTTAACTTGCTATTCTTGTTTCATGCTTATCTATGCTTTATGAAATAGAAAAATCAAATGTATAGTTGGAACTTTCCTTGCTTTTAAATTAGTTAACTGATTTTAGCAGGTGGTTAGTTAGTGGTCTTGTGATAGTTTCAAAAATAAATCTTGCATGTTGGCAAGTCTAGTCAGCTTACATCAAGGATATTTTAGGGTTACCTACTCCTTGTTTGTGTATAAATAAGGGCAGCCTTGCCCATTATTTTCTAACTATTATTACAATAGCTAATTTGCAAGCATGTCTTTGTTGAAAATTGTTGGTCAGTTACCATTCAACTTGTGTCAAGTGTAATCTGGTGTTTAATCGCACACTGTAAGCCTGCCTTTGCTACAATTTGTTGTCCTAGAAGTGTAGTTACTATTAGAAATTGAGAAAAGTGTAAATTTATGCCTTCTTTACTTTGATTTACTATCCATCTCTTTTAGTTTCTTGTCTTACGTGTTTTGCTTATATAATATTTATTTCAACTTACATCTTATAAGTTCAATGAGTCTTCAAGTGTGATCTGGAAGTAAGTTTATTTAAGTTTTTGTGTTAATCGAATCATTCCATGTTTACATTTGACTCTCAAGCTCTAAGTTTAATTGAGTTGTTAGAAGCGTCTATATTTTAGGCCTAGTTGTAGTTTAAAGTTTTGGAAAAGAGAAAACCTCAGCTATGACGCAAAGAGTTTTATAACCTTGTGCTCTTAAGTTGAGAATAAAACGATTGGCAATAGTTTAGTGTTCTTTTTAAGCATTATCAACAAAGAGGAAGCTTACCCTCCTAATTTCAAGATAAATTTGATTGTGCATAGTTTTCTATTTATAATATGTATTCTAGAGGTGTGAACTAAAACACCAACACAACTCCAAGATTTTAGTAATTTTATACTCATAATAAATAAAAAAATTTCCCCTAAAGTAGTAGAAAATAGCATTGATTCCAACCTACTTATAAAAATGGGTGTTGAAACATGTGGGATGGTAGTTGATATACATTTTACAATAATTTTAAGTTGATTTATTTGAATCGTTATGTCGGTCGTGATTTTTATCTTGTGACAGTAAGGATTTTTGTCAAATTTTAAGAGTTGGGTGGTAGGGTTTCACATTGTGTCTTAGGGGTTATTTTTATACATGATAGATAGTTGGTTGACAAAATAGTAGTGTTCTATTTTCTTCTATTGAGCATATAGTATGAATATGTAATAGTCAAAGGTGTTGTTAAAAAACTTATACTTTAGTCATAAGGTAATGTTGTTTGATCATCAAGAGAATAAAAAATTAGAGATAACAAAGTCTTTTCCATAATAGAGGGATAATGTGTAGTATCATATTTAGCCTATTAAGGCACCCACTAAACTTGTTTCTAGATTCCCAATGGTCAGACATTGAATTAAGACATGCCGACATTCAAGAACTTGACTTGAAATAGAATATTGAGCAAAGGAATGAAATGACAAAGAGACTGAGGGAAATTGGTCTTATTGAAGTAACCTCCACTATCTTGGCACAAAGGAATTTTTCATTGTGTTTCAATCACTAAAATATTGTGACAAGGAAGATCAATTTGTTGAATTGACAAGTCCTTTGCAAACCATATGCAAACTCCATGGACACAAATATATGGTTTACCCTTTTATGAAGAAACACAAATATTGACTTGGGGAAATGTGATGAAGTGTGAAGTTCAAAACTCTTGAGTGTTAAAGGCACATACATAAGTATTTATTAAAGGAGACCAAAAATTGAACTCTTAATGCATTTAGAAAGAACAAGTTTAAAGAAGAGCTTTCCATTATGATCACTCTCCTCAATATAGTGATGAGACAAGACTAAGTGAGAATGTTCAAGCCATGGATGTTTCACATTATGAACACCATTTGTGAAAGTATTATCTATTTTGGTTGGGCCAATTTGATTAGTGAGTGCATACACATGTAGTTGTTAGAGTTTGATTGCACTCATATGTTCCACATACATTTTCACTTGGTCAATGTATTTGTAAAGGTTGGGTTTTTTTGCAAATTTTCTAGAGAGGGTTCATGTAATGTGCTTTGAATCTTCAATCATATTCTTCAACTTGAATATATTGAGTCATTAAAACAATATAGTTGAGTAACTTATAAAAAATTATATTTTTTAAGCATTCAATTAGGAAGATGGATGAGGAGTTGCATATCTACTTTTTGGAGTGAGCAAGATTTTCCAATTCTAAATGGAAATTTAACTACATCAATCTTTAGTTCTCATCCTTTTAATGTATTCTTCCCAAATACCTTAGTGACCATATAATTTTGCTATAATTTTGTTGATAAGTGGTTGAGATTTCTTTTATAGTACATGATAGACATAACCTAGCAATGAATTTCCCCGTCCATATAGGAATCTATATATGCAAGAATATCCTAGATGCAAAGGATTCAAATATAGAAAATTTTAAATTTAACCTCACAAATTACTATGAAAAGTTTAGTTATGGTCTTAAGTGTATTTTATTTGAGAAGTTGGGCTTGCGATATCAATATGTTTTGGCATAGAATATTTTTGTTAAAATTTGAGGATGAATACAAGGTAAGAAGAAGGAATCACAATTGATTCACCAATAAATATATTAAATAAATTATTCCTAAGGAAATTCTATAGCACTTTGAGGATTCAAATTCAAATATTTTGTCTCCCTATTTATAGCAACAATCTAGGAATATCAGCCTCTAAACATGGTCTACTAGAACATTTAAAAAAATAAATTTATCTTAGAAAGAACTAAAACAATGAAGCATGTAACACAATGAAATTTCATTTGATTTAGAGTAGATGTAGAGCAATCCAAGAGCAAAAAAATATGAAGAATATTTCAGATTTATTTTAAAGAAAGTTGGAGCAAATTTGTAAAGAAAATATAATCAGATTTGTGAAAAAAACTTTCTAAAAGAAGAAGAGGACATGTAGAACAATCCAAGACCAAAAAATTATGAAGAATATTTCAATTTTGTTTTGAAGGATGTTGGAGAAGAATTATAAAAGGAAATATAATCATATTTGTGAAGGAAATATGTGCATATTTATGAAGGAAATATGTGCAGATTTGTGAAGGAAAAAATATGTAGATTTGTGATGAAATTATAATTATAATTGAGTAGAAAATTATGTTCATCATCCAATGAAGAAGTAACTTCCTCAAGGTGATATTTTGCAAAAGGTGTCGGTGCCTCCTAAAAGAAGAGATTGATGTCTCTTGCTAAGTCAGTGCTCAGTTGTGGGGATTGGTGTCTCTAGTGGGTTGTTGCCTCCAAATTCTATAAGTTGGTATTGGTGTTTCCAACAGGTTGGTTCTTACAAAGTCTTCAAGAGAATTTCATATAAGGAATATTTTTCTGTGGTTTTATTTTGAAAGGTTTTCCACATAAATCTTATTTCTTATTTTTTGATGTGTATTTGAAGTGATTGTGGTTGTTAATTTGGAAAATTAAAAGATAGTCTTATACTAATTCACCCCCCCTTTTAGTATAACTATGTTTTCATCAAATGGTATTAGAGTTGTTTCCTTCAGCATATAGCTTAATCACTAGAAGGAAGATCTTAAGAGCACACATGGCTTGGAAAGAATGATTCTCCTCCAATAGGGATTTGTTGTTTGATGGAACAAACTATGCTTTTGGAGCATAAGGATGCACACCTACCTAATGGCTCTTGGATTTGATATTTGGAAATCGGTGGTGACCAAATATGTTTCTCCATCATTTCCACCAATGGATTAGGCTAGAAAGAGGGGAAGTGAGAAAAATACAAAAGCCATGAATGCAATTTTGTGTGGACTATCGAAATCAAAATTTGTCAAAGTGATGCATTGTGTGTCAGTGAAAGAACTGTGGGACAAACTTCAAAATACCTATGAAGGAGGTGACAACATTAAGAAGGCTGAGCTCTAAACTATTAGAAGATAATTTGAGACCTTGAAGATGAAAGATGAG
The DNA here is from genome assembly GCA_007258455.2 of Sequoia sempervirens. Taxonomy (NCBI): domain Eukaryota; kingdom Viridiplantae; phylum Streptophyta; class Pinopsida; order Cupressales; family Cupressaceae; genus Sequoia; species Sequoia sempervirens. The sequence goes on along the minus strand of VDFB02177202.1, from coordinate 11,960 downwards.
GAGAGCATATCAACCTATCTACATCACGTGGATGAAATTGTTAACACAATCAAATGTCTTGGAGACAAGGTCGAGGATGCAATAATTGTGCAAAACTTTTATTAAGGTATCTTGCTTTGAGATTTTATGCTTGTTGAGGGTGATTTTATCCACACACAACATGCTAGGAAATAAGGGTTTATTGCCTCTCTTGAAAAGTAGTGAGAACTACTCCAATGTTCCTTTCTGTTAGGTCTTGACTAGATGTGGATAACATAGTTGTAAGATCAATGTAGTTTCATGAGGGGATTTGGAATTTAGATAACTAGAAAATAATATGCAATTGTAAAAGATAATTCCAATAACTCAAAATAATAGATTGCATTTCAGAAAATAGCATATTGAGAATTTAGTTTACTCTTTCAAAATAATGTATAAATCATTTATAAAATAAAGTGCAAAAGAAGTAGGGTAATGAGGAATTTAATACAAATCTATCTTAACTGGACAACAAAATCAAGCATTCAATCAATCACGTCTGTAGGTTTGAACAAGATCTTCTATAACAACCATTAATAAAAATAACATTCACACATTTACGATTAATGGAGTGCAATCTTCAAAGGAAACACAAGCTCATCAGATTTTTGAATTTCATTCAACTAGAACACTGTTAATCACACGTAGATTTGGGACAAAATCCTACTTAATTGCATAGATTAAATTTAGTAATTGTAATTTAAACAAAATGATCATACCATCACCATGGTGCTCAATCCTAATGTATGCAACATAGGTACAATCCTTAGATCAATGAATCAACACTTTGGAACAAAGTCAGTAGACAAAAATCCACATCAAGATTGTATTCATTTGTAGTTGCAAAAATGACATAAGAATCCAAACCCTTCAAATGATCCAGAATTAAACATATATAGAAAATCAAGTTCCCATGATTATGGATCTTAAACAAAAAACAACTACAAGAAACTCCAGTGTCCAAGTCTTTAACTAAAATTAACACTTTAAATAAAATAAAATTGAACTGGGTGTCCTAGTTATAGCCAAGTCTTTTTTGTTGAATTAAAGGAAAGCATGAAATAAATGAAATCTAAACTGAAGTAAACTAAAATCCACGAGAAGCTCCATTACTCCACCGCCTTTTTCCTTTGGCGCATGATAGACACTATCCTCCTTGTAATCACTTTAGTGTTGTATCCTTGCCAATTTGGATCTACTTCCTCATATTCATTATGAATAGGGATTCTGAAAACCTTATCTATCATCTCCAGAGTCAGGTCCAATATAATCTCTCCATTGGCCCCTTTGATTTTCTGGGCCCTGTGATTGTATTGTTAAGCACATGTTAACACTAGTTCTGTAGATTGCACTGTAATTGTTAAAGCAACAACCTCCGCCAATCCAGAATTAGCAAGGGCCCTTGCAATTGAGGCCTTGGTACCAACATTATTGATCCTTCTTTTGAATTCATCCATAATGACATGTCCTAGGTCTGTGTCACCAATCTCATTGTAAGGAGAAATTTTTTTGGAAGGTGGATGGTAACCCTTGCATTGATGTTTCATTTCCTCTGGAGATTTTGGAGGCATATCTCCTGAAAATACCAATACCGTGGATTAACACTTGCATATATTTAAGAAGAGAAAACTTGCAAAAACAAGTCATGTTAGACCATATTGGAATTTTTTTTAAAGTTGTAACTTGTGAAGGAGTTATATAAGAATTTAGGGGATCGACCTTTGAGCTTACCCCTTACCCTTTACCATCAACATTTACACTTAAGTTTTTATCTTTTCATTATTAAAACCTTTGGGTATCGAGGATCAGGAATCTCCTATACCCAATACCTATGAAATGAATTTACTCTATTGAATATTCCTCTCATCAAGCATCGAAGATCGGGGGTATCATGTATCCTTTTCTTGTCAACGAAAACTCTCCCAAGGGATATTAGTGCTTGATCAGGTGTTGGGGATTGAGAATCCCTTTAACCCCTTTCATTGTTGTTATCAACACTATGTAAATGGTATTCCCGACTTGCGAAGTCTGAAAGGGTTTCATCTTTTTATTTTCATGTTTTAACTTAGGTATTACTTAAAATAATCTTGATTCCCGAGGCCTAATTCACATTTTGTTGATTTAACTTAATTCATTTTGAAAGGGACTCAATAAAGGCTCACTTGGAAATTTTACTATGATGAAAACAATCCTTTGTGATGACAGACATTGTAGGTTAGGAGAACAAAAAAATGAAACCAAGCAACAAACCAACAATCCAAAATGCACACCCGTGCCAGACCAGCTATTTGAATAAAGAAATTTATAAATCAAAGGCATAAGAATTAACTGATTTGGGGAACTCGAAAGGAAACTTTAGAGGAAGAAGGATGGAAACCCAAAAAATGCCAAATAGAATGAACACAAACTAGGAAAGCAAAACATGAGCATGTGAGAAAAAACAAGCAACTAGACAAATTCACCACAAACGAAAACTAGTCATGAAAATCGAATGCACACACACCCTCCTTCTTAGGCACAAGTTGATCTTTCTCAAAACAATGGCAGATAGTTGCAGAGCTCCTTGAAAAAAATCATGTTTGTTTAAACAAGTGAATGTAAAATAAATGAATTATTTCGTTAGTACCCCTTTGATAACCTTCATTAATGATGCACTAGTATGTGGGTTGGTAGCATTAACTTCCAATGCCGCAACCATTTAATTCAAATTCTTATTTTCTATGCTTGACAAGACTTATGTGACGTGCATGCTAAACGAGGTACCACCATCGTACCCTACCAAAAAATCATTTAAGTAAGCGACAACACTGAAACACAAAGCTCGACGAAATCCAGGCGAGTGACGACCGACAAGAAACAAGGATAAATCAGGTGTCAGGATTGACAAGGAAGGTATTCCCTTCCTAGGAAGCCTAACACCCAACCTCCAAAAACAAATAGAGAAAGGAAAAAAGAAAAAAACCAAGGAAAAAGGAAAGAATAGAAAAGAAGGGGGGGAACCACAACACCCAAAGCCAAAAAAAGGGGTCCGCACTTTGCAAAAGAGCAAAAAGGGGCGTGAGTGCGTAGGCACAATAGATAGCAACCAAAGAAAAAAAATCTCAAAGAGCATTTCCACCTTCAAATATTTTCAAAAAGCTTAGACTCAAAGGTGTCACAAATTTAATCCTAAACAACATAGTCAATATGTATCCAAGTATTCAACCCATTTGATCTTTCACAAATTTTTTCATGTATTACTAAGTGTGTGCATGCGATTAATCCTTTCACAAGGGAAGCATTCATGAAACATAATGACCAATGGATCATGTTTCTTTATTCGATCTTTCCTTTCTCCCAACTACCTTATTACACTTTCTTTCTCTTGTTTTTTTTTAAGAACTGTAGTTGGTGTGACTTGGGCATAGCTCTGCTACCAACCAGGCATCCATAAGCTCAATGGAGATACCTCTAATTTTGTCAAACCTAGCTTTACTGCTAGCCAAACGTCCATAGCCCTGGTAGAGGTTATTTAAATAACCATTTTGATTAATCCATTTTTCTTTACTTTTTATAATTTTCAGGCTATCACCCGGTGTTGGGTTGGGAATCATGGTGGTCACTGAGAAAGACAACACCCATTTTATTTTCTCGAATTTGTAGATTAATATCCTTCATTTCTACTTTTTATTATGATCCTTTAATGCTTGTAAGTGTTGAGATCCAAATAATTGCATTCCAAGTTGATTTGGCTTCGTACGTCAGATAGATCAAGACTTGGAAGTTTAAGATCATATTAGAAAAATGTGAACCTAAATAAGCAAAAGGTTTGAAAAAAAAATACCTTAATCACCTCTTCTATGGTGGACATTAATACCTTTATACTTGCGAGACCCCACAAACACAAAAAAGAAAAGGGAAAAATAAGCAAAACCACAAGTAAAAAAGAAGACAAAAAAGAAAATAAACAAAAGAAACAACCAAACCTAGCCTACCTATTTACATGGAAGAGTCAAACTCTTCCCTAGGAACCAAAATAATGTTTAATAAATTTCCATTAACAGGCAATGGGACAAGTTCTCCAGTCATTGTACTGATCCTAAAAGCATTCTCCCAAAAAATCTCAGAGATTTGGTAAGGGCATGTCCAAAGTTTATCAAATTTTGAATGGCTTCCTTTCTTTTCCTTGGATTTTCCCCATAACAGTACAAGGTCTGAGATCCTGAAGGACTTACTTTTAGCTCTATTTTCAACCATCATTTGACTACATCTTGATGTTTTGATACATGTTCTAGTGCAACTGTATGTTTTCATCCAACTTTAGCAAATTCATCAACCTAATTTGTATTTTTTCATCTGTTTCCAGATAATTTTGCATAAAATTCAAGGTTGGGATCCTAAGGTTCATTGGGAAAATTGGCTCTAAACCATAGACTAATTGATAAGGGGAAGTCCCTAAAGATGTTTTAATCCTAGTTTGGTCAACCCATAAAGGAAACTTAATGTGGGAGTGTCAATCTTTCGAGTTTTTACCCTTTAGTTTCTTTATCACTCCTATTAAATTTTTGTTTGTAGATTCAACTACTCCATTACCTTGGGGATAACAATTTGATGAATACTTAACAATAACACCAAGCTCAAATTCCCAATGTATTGATTGTACTGAAGAAAAGGAAGGGCCATTGTCACATACCAGTGTAAAGGGCAGTCCAAACCTAGTCATGATTTGATCTTCCAGAAATTTGATAACAACATCAGTAGTGCACTATCTACAAGCGATCAGTTCAAACCATCTCTTGCAGTAATCAATTGCTACCAAAATAAATCTATGTCGTGCAAAAGAGTGAGGATGTATCATACCAATAACATCAAGGCCCCATTGGGAAAAAGGATGTACCTCATATATTGGTTGCAGTGACATAGGTGCATTTCTTTCTCTACTGGCTCCAACTTGGTATATGTGACAAGTCTTGATAGGTTGGAAAACATCTTTGAACAAGGTAGGCTAGTACTACCTGACACACAATATTTTATGGGCTTTTACCTTAGCAGAACCATACCCTCTACCAAAATTGTTGCATAATTTTATTAAAATAGAGTCAACAGCCTCTTTATCTAAGCACCTGAGGTAAGCACCTTCATAATTTGTTCTCTACAAGACTCCAATTTTAATCATATAAGATTGACTCTTGATATTTAAGGCTCACCTATGTGTTGAACTCACATGATCATGACATCTATTCTGCAGTAGGTATTGGACAATATCCCTATACCAGGCATCTAAGGTGATGTTTTGTTGTGTATATTTTTGACAAACCAATTGTTGATTTGCACCCGCCATGGTTTTTGAGAGTCCTTGACATCTTACTTATTTCATATGCTAGATATTCATATCGAACTCTTGGAGTATTGCCATCCATTTCTCACAACATTCCATAAGTTTTTTTTGCATCAACATAGACTTGACTACAACGTCGGGGACTATTGTAATCACTTTGCTCCTTGGGATATAATGCCTAATTTATTACGAATTTGACAAGAGAAATGGAATCTTTATCAAAGTTAGGATATCTTACTTCAACGCTCTTGAAGGGAGCACTCATGAAGGAAATTGGCCTCTCATCTCCTTCCTCACCCTTTTGTGTAAGAACACCTGCATAGGAATCACCAGAAGTGAAGGTGTAAACATGGAATGGCTTGAAGTAATCTGGGCTAGCTTGTACAAGTACACTAGCAATAACCTCTTTAATTTCTTGAAATTATTTCTTAGCCTCAGTTGTCCATTCAATTTTTAGCATCTTTTTTAAGCATATCATTCAATGGTTGAACGATCTCTGCAAAACCACTAATAAACTTCATGACAAAATTAATCTTTTTGAAGAAAGATTTTAATTTTTTCTGAAGAAAGATTTTAATTCTTTCTGAAGAAATATTTTAATTCTTTCTTGTTGTTAAGGTAAGACAACTTCATAATAGATTCAACCCTTTCCAGTTCTATAGAAATACCTTTTTTTGATATGATGTGACCAAGAAGCTTTCCTTTCGTCACACCGATGATGCAATTCTTAGGATTCAAAGAGATCCTGAAATCTTTACAATGTTGTAGTATCTTGTGCGCAAATTAGCCACATGGTCACTTATGTTTTTAGAAAATACGGTCAGGTCATCTATATAAATAATGATGCACTTTCCAATTATCCTTTTGAAAGCTATATCTATTTCCCTTTGGAAAGTGGCTACTGCATTGATGAGTCCAAATGGGATTCTTCTATATGAAAAGTTGCCCCACTTCATAGTGAAATCAATCTTTAGTCTACCCTCTTCTCTAAAAATCACCTGATTGTACCCTAAGTACCCATCCAAGAAATAAATCATTTGGGACCCATTGACTATCTACAAGACTTCGTCAAGTGAGGGAAATAGATAATTGTCCTTCTTTGAAGCCTGGTCAAGATTTTTAAAGTCTACGCATAACTGAATCTCTCCATTTTTCTTTCGTACCAGTACTAGGTTGGCTACCCAAGTGGAGTGTCGCATTGGGTAAATGATCTTGGCACTCAACATTTTTTAACTTATTTTTGAAGTAAGGGCTCTAGTAATGCATTAATCGGTTGTTTCCTCTACTTGAATGGCTTAGTATCATTTCGTAGAGGGATATATGAGTGATGATCAAGATATCATATGACTTGAGTTCTTCATAACTCCAAGAAATTACCTCTCTATAATCTATCAAATATTATATTATCCCATTTCTTTCTTCTGGGTACAAATCTGTCCAATAGAAACTTCTCTTTTATCTCATTCGTCTCCCAAATTGTGGAGATCACTTGACTCCCACTTGAGTCGGTGGTGGTCTTCTAAATCTTGATAGTATTATCGGGATCAAATATCCTTTCCAACGCCACCATACCCTTTGGGATAGTGTTGGTATTCAAGTTAACAATGCCATCCTTTGCTATCTCAAATGGATCCATGTCACATTCATCAATAATTTGAGCAGTGAAGATCCCCGAGCTAGTAATGAATTCGAGGATATGTTGATCATTCTCAAATACCTGAAAATTAGTGATGTTATCCGAAATTGACGATACAAAGATCATCTCTATTGAAGACCGTTTTAGACGAGATCCTATCATAGGTTCTAAAGAACTAGCAGAAGGAGCAAGGGCATTTGGAATATAATTTTTTCATCTGGGGAATGACTTTATGTTGAAGGCTTCAAAATCTTCAATAAAATCCCATACTTTTTTTTGATAGGAAGTCAATCTCTTGTCATGAGAGGAATAATGGATTTGAGCCTTACAATCAACTAGGAATTTCACCTTCCATGAACAGTTGCTTGACCTTCTTTTGGTGAGCTAAAAATAGACCCCTAATCAAAGCTTCATACTTTGACATTGTTGGTGCATGTGAACTGTAATCCAAAAGAACTCAAAAAATATTTTCCTTGTGGGCTAACTAATTCAATCCTTGCATTGTTTCCCTATTTGCACTTAGATCCATCGAATCTAAGCTTCCACATTGTTCACTTCTCCAGGAGTGATGTTGGTGGGATGATGCCCTTTTCTAGACTGTGTTGGTCAGTGATAATTGGTTTTCTGATTTCCTTCCCCACATCTTATTACATATTTTTCTCTATGGATGCCAAATCCTCTTCTTTTGAGAGGCTCCTTTACGGGAAGAGCAATACTTTCTTCTTTAGTAACTTGCTCATCCTTTGAGGTCAATTGATCCAATGAATCCAAACTTTCATCTTCTGTTATGTTCACTTCTAAGTCCTAGTCTCCCACCTTTGGATAGTGCATCATTTTGACTCTTGCCTAAGCATCTTGACAAGCTAGGAAAGTGAACTCAAAATGTTGTGCTTCATGGATCCTACACCATCCTAGTAACAACACATAGGTATCCACATACTCTCCAAGATTAGTTATATAACTATGCATTTTATTCAAAAAATCTTGGAAAACATGATCTGTAGTATCAAATTCCTCCAATCCTTTGACAAGACTGCCTAGTTCTAGTTGCTCTTCATTTTTTAACATCATCATAATTTCATTCATTCTATACATGCCTAAGACTAATTCTGTAAATACCATCTCATTTGGGGCATTGTATGCAGTTATTGTATGTGTTAACTTAGGTTCGACGTCAATCTTTATCTGGTTATTCAACCCCTTCCAGGGTAACCATAGTTGGGTGAAGTATGTTGAGAACCATTCTCTTATATTTTTAGTCCACTCTTGACTGAGGAGCATCCCGTACATTTCAGGGATGTCTACTACATGTATATCAATGTATTCCTGAATATTGGGGTCAAAATCTAATTGCATATGGACATTCTTTAATTCCCCAATGACTTTGACTTCAGTTTAATCTAGTTGGACTACAACTCTATTGTTTGGTCTAGAGGTTACTCCTAAATTTTGGCATATGGAGTAAGGTATGATGTTACATGATGCCCTAAAGTCTACTAGGAAATTATGGACATTTTTAACCAAACATGCATATTGTAGACACTGAAAAATGTCCTGAATGATATCATACACTCGAATCAGGTATACTATCATTTCCTCTTGGAACCCATCCTCTTTTTGCTTAATTAATTAAATTAGTCTAGCTAATTAATTAATTGCATCATTTTTGTCTATTAGCCTAATTCATCAAATCAGGTTAATTCACCCCCTTTCACGCTAACATTTCATCTCATTGAATTAAATAAATCAAATTATTTAATTTAATTTTCTAAGTCCTTTTATTTAATTAAATAACCCTAAGTTATTTAATTAAATATCATATCACTTTCTCATTTATTAAATCATTTAATTTAATGAATATCACTTTTAATTCTTCTAAATCCCCTAATTGTATGATTAAACCCATGTTAACATTTTTCACATATTCCTCCTTTGCACAATTTAATTTAGTTTTAATTAAATAAATAACCTTTTTCCTCACCCATGAGAATATTCCAAAGGATATTCTCTTTCCTCCAATCATTTGAAAAAGGGAATATTCTCACTTGGCTTCTTCAACAAGCTAAACTTGAAAACCTCTTGAGCAAATTAACTTTTGACCTCTTAAACAGGTCAAAAGTGTGTTTGTTTGGAAGGAATGGGAACCCTTGATTAAATCTCATCTTGCATTCTCACCCATTGATGAGAATCAATGATCCATGCCTCCAATTTTCTCCATCCTTGATTGTTGATTAGGTTTTTCAATCTCAACCCTTCATTTCTCATTTGCTTTCCTATAAATAGAACACTATTTGGAGACAAATGGATCCATCTTTCAATTGCAAACTTATGTTCTTGAATTCACTCACACTCACACTCATACTTTACTCACATTTAGTATATTTTAGTTCATTTTTTTATTTGCATATTATTTTTAAGCTTCCATTAAGGGCTTCCATGTATCCATCTTAGCTTTTTTATAAATTAGGGTTTGAATCTTTTGGCTTAGAATCCATTTAGATTAGCTTAGCAATTGCACACTTAGATCATTTTTAGCATAAAATCATGTTAATTTATCTTGCATCATGTATAATTTAGCATAAACCATGTTTTCATCCACATATCACAACTGTTTCATCGATCCTCTTTAATAGAATTGATTGGAACAAGCTCATTGATCATGGGATTGGGAAAGGGTCGTTGTTCCACATCAACATGACACCAATTCCAAAATGAGATAAGTTTCAAATGGGTTAGAGTATAAATTTAAGTGTTTGTGTAGTTCATAGGCTTCGTTATGTGGATCAAGTGTAATTGACCTACATTGATAATCCTTGGTCGACACATACTATTAATAAAAAAGGAGGGATTCCAGTTTTACCCTTGAATATAGTAGCCATGGCATCAAAGGTATTGAGGGCTTGTCCTTTATCTTTTTGAGTGGGACCAACAAAAGCTCCAACAAGGTTAGCTAATGATTTTAACAATGCTTCTCTTTGGGTCGGGAAATGTTGCAACATGTCAAAAATGGAGATTTTTGTTTTTTCTTTTTTAAATTATCCAAATCATTGTATTTTTCTTCATTCTAATTTGGGGTTTTGTATGGTATGAAGTTATTGGATCTAGTATTTCACATAAAGGGCTCTTTTGGAGGAGGAGGATTGTTTTCTGCATGAGGGTTTGGGGGAATTGGATGTGAACTTGGTGGAATACCATCAATTAAAGGTTATTTCCTACCACTTAGATTATAATTGCTCCTATTTTACTGGAAGGAAAGGATATCCAAACCTTCTGGTTCATTTTCATTTTCGAATGGAAATGTGAACTCCTCTTCTTGAGCAAAGCGTCTTGGGCTAGTCTTGTAGGAGTCTACCATCATAGCATTCATGCCACTAGTAGAGGTTTAAGAATTACCCCATATTAATGATGACATTCTCTACATGTTTGGGCAGTTGGCCTCAATGTGGTCATATGTTTTGTGAAACCTACAACCAATGTTATCTACCAAATCCGCAATTTTAGCACCATCCAATGGACTAGGAACCCCTCCATTATTAGGCTAGGTATTCCAAGTTCGGTTACCCCTTTGGAGATTGAATCCTTTGTTTTGGAAACCTCTATTACTTTGGTCATTCCCTTGATTGTGATTAAAACCTTGGCCACTGCTTTGATTTTTCACTTAGTTATGGTTAAACCCTTGACCACCATTTTTATTGTGAGTGTTCCTTCCTTGGGGAGGGTTAACTTTCAAACAGGTTAGTTCATTCATCACTTGAGAGAGAATCTTTTTATGGCCTCAACCTTCAAAGCTAACTAGGTATTCTGATTTTGGCCAAGTGATGGCATTGATTGCTCAAAAATGGTTTAGCTGGGTTGTCTCTTGTGCCATGCATAACATTTAATTCATTGTCCATAACTTGGATAAGTAAGTGTTGGTGTGGTAAGGGTCTATTGGACAGGGGGTTGATATGATAGCAGATTTTGGGATGGATTTAAAGTTCCTGGGATGGGGTTCATTAAGGGTGTATGGTTTGTCAAAGCATTATTTATTGCCAACATTTGATTGGCCATCCCTAGTGGACCTAAAGAAGGAAATTCCCAGATATATTTCTAGCTTGCACATCCATTTGTTGGGTGAAGACCAATGTTTGGTTGAAAATTGCATCTAGTGTGTTTCTTTGGTTTTCAAGTAATCTTTGCATAAACAGGCTAGTAAGGGGATCTAGGGATCTAAGGTAGGTATGAATAGCTAGCGAGCTTAGGTATCACATATGGGTCCACCAACCATTTATAAGTTTTATGGAATCAGGTGTTGTAGATACTTAGAGGCTCATTTGGTTCTTTCCTACATGTTACAAATTGATGGTATAAAATGGTTGGGTCTATGTAAGTTTTAAACTGATTTAGGAACTTAGTCTCCAGCTGTAGCCACATTGTGGTTCCTCCTCTGGGGAGGTTCAAGTACCAGTTGTAGGCAAATTATCCTATGAGTAAGGAAAAAAATTAGAAACCACATCCATGTGAGCAATTTGAGATGGATTGCAAATTTCTTTAAACTTTTTTACCTGGCCTTCAACTTTCCCTCACCATGTACAAATTTGGGAAAAAAGAATTAAGCTTCTTAGGCAGGTTGTAAGGCTCCCAAGTATGTCTAAATGAGAGCTTTCATTTACTTTAAAATATACCATTTGTATTGACGGAGGCACAACAATGGTTACAATTCGAGGTATTCCTAGACTTACCAGAGAGGGTGGTGAACTTAGACTTAATGGTGAAACTACAGTTCTAGAAGTTTCACCTCTAGGTTGGCCCTTGTTGCTCATGGTTTTCCTATGTTAAACTAGTTTTGTCAAATCTTCCTTATTGGGAGAATATTTGAGAATTCTTCTATACCTTTCTGTAGAAAATGGCCAATTTTTTTTCAATTTTTCTGATGTAAGGCCCTCCTTCTAGTGCCAATTTTGTTGAGGGTGATTTGAGTCATGCACAACATGCTAGACAATTATAAGG
>VDFB02177201.1:0-24037 GCA_007258455.2 Sequoia sempervirens | reverse complement strand
TCCCTCTCTACCTCACACTCTCCCTCACTCTCCACTCTCTCCCTCCCTCTCTCTCGCTCCCCCTCCCCCTCCTTCCCTCCTTCTCCCCCTCCCTCCCACTCTTCCTCTCCCTCTCCCCTTGCCTCCCTCCCTCCCACTCTCTTCATCCCTCCCTCCTCTCTCTCCCACCCTCTCCCTCCCACTCTCTCGCACCCTCTCCCACTCTCACACCCTCTCTCCCACCCTCTCACCCACTCTCCCACACTCTCTCCCACTCTCTTCCTCCATCCTATTGGAACTGTAAAAATTTGATTGTTTTACATATCTTTCATCCCCCTGAGTCTCCATTTGAGTCCTACCTTACACACATTTTCCTCATTTTATAATATTTTTACCCATATTTTGGTCATGTGACCCCATATAATCCATCGAGTCATGCATTTTTCATGTTGTGGTCCATATTGACATAGGTCTATCTAGGTCTCCCCGACCCATGTTGCCTGTGTGTTAACATATGTTTGCAGTAGGTGATCAGCAAGACTTGTTCATTGTTATAGCGATCGACATTCACTTATAGGTTTCTATCGGCATGACTTTCACGTGGTTTCGGCGACTGAGGAGGAACCTATCGGCAGGAGTTTGGTCATCAGGATAGTGTCTCATCGATTTTGAATTGTCTCCATGACTAATGCATGTGGAGGTTCATCGGTGAGAGCTTGGCGATATCGTAATGTGATCTCGGTGAAGTTATGTCTTGTCGACACGAGGTTTTCATCAGCATGTTCTTGAGGAGAGTCTTACCGAACAACACATGGATGGTTTCTTTGCCCAAACATATTGCTTCCGGTGTGAGGTCATAGCGAAAATACATTGTCACACTAACCGATGGCGGGAGGATGCATATCGGTAAGAGTTGAGGCTTTTGAAGTAATGTCTCGGTGAGTGACCTTTGGTCTCCCTGATAACACAATGAGGAATTTTTTGGGATGAAAATTGGATTGTCTCAGTGACACACAAGATGGATAAAGTCTTTCGGTAAAACAAAGTGCACTATGTATGAGGTCTCCCCGATGTCGGTATGTTACGATGACCCACATAAGATAAAAGAATACATCGGCAAGAGAACCAATTTATCATAGTGACTCATGATGAATGAAGATTTTCAGTAAAGAAAATTCTAATTTGTGAGATGTCTCTCCAATATCTCAAGGTTATAGCGAAATGGATGAAGCAATGAAGCACATTTCGGTAAGAAAATTTCTTATGTCTCAGCGACTGGGAGATGGCGTTCAGGGTGACTCTCGGTATAATGAAGCATTATCTATAGGATGTTTCCCTGACTCCATGAGGTCACAGAGAATCACATTGGGACATGAGGATTTTCTTTGGTTTCGGCATAACAAATAGAATGCTATAGTGACATGCAAGAGGCAAAAGGATGCATATCGATGAAACATAACAAGATCAAAACTAGGAAATAACACGCTCACGTTATAATGCGAGCATGTTATATTTTTCTATGGGAATCCCCAAGCCTTAGCATTGGTAGTTGCCTTGGAATACCAATGCAGAGGCTTGGAGGGAATTCCTAATGACCAGAGACGTGTTTTTGCAAATTCTATAAATTTTTTACATAATCGGGTTTGTGCTCACCATCAAGATTGCATCTCATTCAATATCAACAAAATCAAACACATGGGTAATGTTAGGTTCTCTCTTAGCTATCCAATGATGTAATTTTTTTCACTTTTTAACAATGTTAAGCCTTTCATCCATAATTTATTTTGTTTGTATTTCTCTTTTTTTCCAAAAAGCAGTGTTTGGTCTTTTTTCGTTATAAATTAACGATCATTGAAATTTCAAATAAATTACATTTTTAGAAACTAGACTCTATTCTACATTTAAAGAATTAAAAAAAAAAATTTAAAATCAATTACCTTCAAAAATTTTTAGGGGGAGCACGACCAAATTTCTGCTTTTCAGAAAGTGCCCACTTAGAAAATTAGTAAAAATCAAATATTCATTAAAAAATTATCAGAAAAATAGTGCATCAACTAGATTCTATTAGCTAACTTTTGACAATTGCAATTTTAAAAATACTACAAAAAGGTTCGCTACATATGCTCAGGTCATACAAGAGTTGCTATGTTATGTTTTCTGACAAAAATAGCACCAATTTGTGTACATCCCTCTTTTGAACCCCTTAATCTCAACCATTTTCAAAATAAATTAGTAGTTTAGAAAGTAGACTCAGAGTAGTTCAATCCTGATTTTTGTTCCATCTCAAAATTTTGAGTGTAACTATCCTCAATTTCATGTCCAAGGTCAGTATTTCTTGATTTCAGAAAAAAAGTGGCCACTTAAGCCCCCCTTTTGGGAACCATCTTGGTGCACTTACCCAATTATATTTAATTAAATACCTTTTCACAAAATTAACATTCTCTTTTAAATAAATGACTTGTTTAATTTAAATTAATAAATTAAACCATAAACATTAACATAAACATTTAATCTAATATTTAAACAAATTTACTTTTAATCAAATATATTAACAAATTAGCCTTTTAACTAAATTAATAAATAATTAATTCCCAAACAAGATAACACAAAAAAAATTGACATGAAAAGACTAAACAACAAACGGAAATGACAACAAATGGATACTTGTTCAATGAAGAATGATGGCTAAACGAGGACCTGACACTATCTTCAATTCAACATAATTTCATTGGATTAGGGCACGCTCAGACTTGACAGGCACTGGAGCCGATGCCTGGTACTTGTAACTACATAAAACATCACTTGTTAAACATATCATATTAGAAAACACACCTTGAAGAAGAATCGCAATGTAGCAGGGTACTCACAAGTGAGTAATGCTACACTATCTTCTTCACCAAACTGACAATCATCATTATATCATAAAAATAAAATACATCATGATATTCTCATTAGAAATTCAATAACATAAACCATAATACACAAACATAACCAAATGATCACAATGTCTAGTGTATCATCAACACAATATAAAATCCACATAATGTTAGAGTCATAACTGAAAATAAACATCATAGTATCATAAGCAACTAAAGCAACTATCAACTAAAGAAAGATAAACTAAAACCAAGTGTTGGGAGGGACACTACATCCTCCCCCCTAGGATAAGGCTTACTCTTGGAAGCCTACAAAAAAATAAGGATAAAGCTTTCTCATGCATGTTGCATCCTCCCAAGTAGATGATGTCTCATCATTAGGATCCCATTGGACCCTCACTTGATCATGTCTCGACCCCTGAGGCTGAGCCTCCTACATTGAAGAATGCCCACGGGCTTCAAGACCAAGTGCCCATCCTCTACTATTAATGCATTCCAATCGAGCACATGTGAAACATTAGGATACAACAATCTTCTCAAGAATCTTGAATGGACCGAAAAAGTGAGGCGCGAGCTTAGAACCATTTCCAAATTGGATTGGAACCTTCCGCGGATACACCCACAAAATAACTCAGTCTTCAACTACAAATTGGCGATCCACCCGATGTGCATCTGCATTCTCTTTCTGTCTATCTTGAGTTACAACTAAATGTTCTCTGATGCAATCAACCTGTTGTTCCATATCTCAAAGCATCTTAATACCCAATAGATCTCTATCCTCTAACCAATTCAATCTCAAGGGAATCTGACGCGGTTGTCCATATAATGCCTAGAAAGGAGGCATACCAATCGAACTTAGATAAGTGTTATTATAAGTAAACTCCACCAAATGGAGATAATCGTCCCATCATGTCTGCTAGTCCATCACATACATGCGTACCATTTCCTTGAGGATCTGATTAACCCTCTCGGTCAATCCATCTATCTCAGGGTAATATGTTGAACTAAAGTTCAAATGTGTCCCCAACGCATGTTGGAATGATGTCCCATAAGTTGAGGTGAATATATGATCTCTTCCAAAAATTATCTAATGAAGAATACCATGCAATATTACTATATCTTCCATGAATATTCTAGCAATGGACAAGGCACTATAGGATGAAAAAATAGGCGAGAAGTTTACTAAGTTCGTCAACCTATCCATTGCCACCAAAATGGAATCATGTTGTTGTGAAGAATTGGCAGCCCAACAATGAGATTATTTCCCATTTACATTCTGGCACTAAATGTGGTAGCAAAAGTTCCACTGGATCATGGGGAGGTAGATTCTATTGATTGCCTCGGCATCCAACTCCATGACCACGACCTCTACCGCAACTTTGCCTAAGTGGCATGATCCTACACATCACCATGTAGAACAAGTCTCAGCTATAAGATGAGAACAATGAAAGGGAAATAAAAAATCTCAAGAATCTAAGTACAATATCCTTGACTAACATATATATTCTTCACATACGCCCACCCTAAGGTTCCCTGGGTCTACTTCCTCTTATACACTTGCCAAGTCCGTATCCTATGTCCTTGGAGAGGAATAACAATATGACACATGGCTGATATCGAAAACAATAAGGATAAAATAATATAGCCACCAAAGTCATCAATAAACATTAAATAAGATCACAAGGTTTGGCTAAACCATCACAATCAAATATAAACAAGGTGCCGACCATCACAATCAACAAATAACACTACTACATTGAGGGGCTTTTTAAGACGATAATTTAAGACAAAATACTAATTTTGTCTTAAATATATTTAAGTTATATTTATTTATTTATTTTGTCTTAACTTAAGACAATATAAATTAAATATATTTAAGTTTTTTATTTTATTTTACATTGTCTCAAATTAAGACAATAGAAATTAAATATATTTAAGTTTTATTTTTTATTTTACATTGTCTCAAATTAAGACAATAGAAATGAAATATATTTAAGCTTTATTTTTTATTTTACATTGTCTCTCACTATTTTTTTTCTTTTGTCATTCTTAGTCAAAAAAAAAACGTAAGAAACACTCATTGCAAAGCCTACAGCTGTTCGATTTTTCCTTCCAAGAAATAAATAAATTTATTTATTTGGTATTTAGTGATAAAGAGAATTAATAAATTTATTTATTTGGCATTTCGTGATAAAGAGAATATGCCACGCGCCTATTTCGATTATCAATGCTCTGTGTTATTTCTTTTAGTTTAATTTATTCTTAATAATTTTTAAAGTTAAAAAAATATTTGAGTAGTTATTAGAGTTTTTTTATTGTAGGTTTTAGTAATTTTATATTTATATTAGATATTTATATTTAAATTTAGTTTTAATAGTTTTAATACAGTTTATTTTTAGTTTTACTATTTTATTTGAAGTACAATTTTACTTTCAAATTAATGTTACTATTGTTTCCAATATATTAATTATATTTTTTAAGTACATTTTTTAAAATTTTAATTCTATTATTTAATTATTATTCTCAATAAGTTTATTATTTAATATTTTTTTAAAATTATTTGTTTAAATGGATATTTTAATTTTGCATTTCCTTTATAGTATGATTTAACTTTGAAATTTATTTTACATATTTACTTATATTTATGAAATTACAAACTACAATTAAAAGTTATTAGAAATAATTTAATTTATAATTTAATTTTATTTTATTTTATTTTATTTTATTTTATTTATTTATTTTTATAAAAAAGAGGGTAAAAACTTTATTGAAAATCAGAAGAGAAGATTACAAAAAATTCAAGCCACAAAGACCTGCCAACAGCAACAAAGCAACACACATCAGCCATCCTCATTGTGACCATCCCCATCTTTAACCAGAATCCCTTCTAAATCCTGGCGGAGCTCCTGGGGAACTTGCTCCCACCCCTCAATCTTCCAACCGAGAAGATTCTCAGAAGCCCACTTGGCCAAACAATCAGTGGCCCTATTCCACTCCCGAGGAATATGGACAAAGGATATAAACTCCATCAAAGAACTAATCTGTAAAATCTATTGCACCATTCCAGCCAGCTGCTCGCTAACATCAGACACCGTCCGATTATTTATCAAACCAATCAGAACCTGAGAATCAGATTCACAAATAACCCTACGCCAACCCAAATCATAAGCCCTCTCAAGAGCATAGAGAATCACCAAACCTTCCATAAGGTTAATAGAATGCACCCCTTCGTGAGCAGAGAAGAAGAAAACCACAGAGCCCGAAGAATCCCGGCCAACTCCACCAATACCAGCAGGACCTGGATTGCCTCTTGAAGAACCATCAGTATTGATCTTCAAGATTCCATCCGGAGGGGGCATCCACCTACCCATCCTTTAGACCTTTTGTTTCCCCCTCCTACCCCTCTTGACGCAAGCCGAAGCTGAAGACAACCCCTAGATTCCAAGTCTCTCCACCTTCTCAGCGTCCCCTTTGTCTAAAGGGAAAACCACCTCACACTTAGCTTCCACCGTCTCCTGAATCATAGCCCTTACTCTTTGCCAAACTTGTTGGAATATCAACCTTTCACCCCGAAAAATTCTTCAATTTCGTTCTAGCCAGATCTGCCACAATATGAATGTAGGACCTACATACCACACCTCCTGCA
Organism: Sequoia sempervirens; assembly: GCA_007258455.2. Lineage (NCBI taxonomy): Eukaryota > Viridiplantae > Streptophyta > Pinopsida > Cupressales > Cupressaceae > Sequoia > Sequoia sempervirens. The sequence goes on along the minus strand of VDFB02177201.1, from coordinate 17,536 downwards.
GGAAAGAGGTCCCAGAAGGAGGTCTACCAGCACTATTCCAAAACTCCATCAGTGAAGAGGCATGAACACACGGGGTTCTCCAGGCCTCCCACCAAATATGCCAAAGATGCAAAACAAAGGGGCACCGAAAAAACAAGTGGGAAGAATCCTCCTCCGCTGCCCCGCACAAAACACAAATAGAAGGGCCTTGAAACCCCCTCTTCTGAATATTGTCCCACGTCAAGCACCTATTCCAGGCCAAGGTCCAAAGAAAGCAATTACACTTTGGCCAGGAGAACTTATTCCACACTCTCTTCCACCAGTGAACCTCCCCCCCCTCAAGCCTGTGAGATAACAGTCTTTGATATCCCGAAGCAACAGTAAAGACACCCTTAGGATTAGGAGACCATGAAAGAACATCCTTCTCCTGCAGGGAGCTACAATTCCTGTTGGAGAGGATTGTGTGCAACTCAGCACAGTCCTCCTCCATACCAACAACAGGCCACTCGCCAGGGCTCTTCCATCCCACCATTCTCCGCTGATCTCGGGTAGAGAAGGACTTAAAATCACTCACCCTAGACCAACCAGCTTCGAGGAACCGCTGGAATAAAGTTACCAAGTTCAGAAACTGGGAAAGAATGGGGGAATAACCGTCCCAAGAATCAAACCAGAAGAGAGCATTCGTCCCTTTTTTGCAAATCCAAAAAAGGCCATCCTTTATGAGATCAGCCCCTTTTTTGAGAGTACCCCAAATCACCGAACCTTTCCCCCTCAAGGAGTACCAGGGAATATCACACTGAGAGATCCCTGGAAAATACTTATGAGATAAAATTCTAGCCCAGAGATGATCCTGCTCCACACACCAGCGCCAATACAACTTAGCAGCTTGAGCCACGCTGGACAACAAAGACTGCCTTAAGCCAAGCCCTCTGAACTGCTTCGGGCTACAAACAGTATCCCACTTGACAAGACTCCATTTGGAAGACTGTAGGCTACCAGCCCATAAGAACTGCCTAGCAAGAGAATCCAACTCCTTAATGAAACTCACCGGGGCAACCTGGATCATGCACCTGTAGATGGGGAGAGCCTGCACCACAGACTTGAGCAACTAAACACGCCCAACAAAGGACAGCCATTTGTGGGTCCAATGATTAACCTTCACACGAAATTTATCCAATATATTTTGCCAAGAATCCCTATGAGGTCTTCCAACAGAGATCGGAATACCAAGGTAGGTCAAGGGGAGAGACCCAATCTAAAATCTCAAAATGTGAGCAATCCTCCTCTGAATGGGCTCAGGAGTGTTAAAGAAAAAGATGGAGGACTTTTCCTCATTGATCAATTGGCCCGAGGCATTAAGATAAACATCCAACACTTTATGCATATTAGTAGCTTCCCTCATAGATGCCAGACCCATCAAAGCAGTGTCATCCACAAACTGCAAATGAGACTGCGAAGGTAAGCCACCATTCCATCTCCATCCTGAAATAATCCCCAGCTCCACCTGCCTTCTCATCAAGCATCCCAGACCCTCGGCAAGAAGGATAAACAAATAGGGAGAGAGGGGGTCTCCCTGGCGCAGACCCCTAGACGCACCAAAAAGCTCTGAGTGCTCACCATTGATTAACACAGAAAAGGAAGTTGTAGTAACACAGCTCATTACCCATCTAATCCAATCCTCTCCAAAACCAAAAGCACCAAGAATCTTCTCAAGGAAGGACCACTGAACTCTATCATAAGCCTTAGCCATATCCAGTTTGATAAACATTGCCTTAACCTTGGAAGTGGCCATAGAATGGATAGTTTCAGTAGCGATCACTACCCCATCCAAAAAAATTTCGACCCTCCACAAAACCGCCCTGTTCCTCAGAAATCAACACTGAAAGCCACTTTTTCAACCTGTCAGCCATCAATTTAGAGATAATTTTATAAATCACATTGCACAGAGAGATAGGCCAAAATTGTGTTAACCTATCAGCACCCTCACACTTGGGAATGAGAGCAAGGAAGGTGGAATTGAGAGCCCGAAGCATTTGCTTATTTGATTGAGACTCCTGCACAACTGCTAACAAGTCCAATTTGATAATATCCCAGAACTCTTGGAAGAACTCAATTGGAAAGCCATCCGGGCCAGGGGCTTTCCCCTTCTTCATCTGAAACACTATACCCTCCAGTTCATCAAGCGAGATGTCACTCATAAGATGCTCATTCATTTCTCTAGAAACAAGAGAAGGGATACACGACAGGACTTGAATTTCCTCATCGAAACTCCTTCGCTCCTCCTCCTTGAATAAAGAAGCAAAGTATTGAACTGCTTCGTTAGAGATCTCCTGAGAGGAGGAAAGTTGCTCACCCCTGTCATTCACTAAAACAGAAATAGAGTTGCCATGTCTCCTGGCTTTCACCGAATTGAAGAAGAAAGCTGTATTCTTATCTCCTTCCAGTAACCAATCAACCCGGGCCTTTTGTTTCCAAAAAAATTCTTCCCTTAGCTCACACTCCTCCAATAGCTTCAGAGCCTTGGCTTCTTCCAAAAGCAACACTTCAGTCATCCCATCCTCCCTAATCATCCTCGTAATACCAGCCAACTCCGCCTGGGCAGCATCCTTAGCATGGAAGATGTTTCCAAAGCAATGTCGGTTCCATCGTTTGAGTTGATACTTGACAAATTGAAGTAGCTTAGCAAAAGTATACATTTTAGTACCATAGGAAGGTCTACCATACCTCCACCATTCAGCCACGTATTCATGAAGAGAGGGATCCCTAAGCCACATAAGCTGGAATTTAAAAGGAGGAGACCAAGGCCCACGAGCCGAAGAGATCGCGAGCTTGATAGGCCAATGATCTGAACCCCTCCAGTCCAAAATTTCAGACATAGAGGACCACAAACCACCAACCCAGTAACAAGAAACTAGAAAATGATCAAGATGCTCAGCAATGCAATCCTCCCCCACCCTCCGATTAGTCCAAGTGAACTGGCCATTACTAGGCTTGATATCAACTAGATTTAGAGCTGAAATGTTATCTAGAAGGAGAAAAGCAGAAGGATCCAGCCTCGCAATACCACCCCGTTTCTCATCCAATTTAGAGATAGCATTAAAATCCCCCGCCATTATCCACGGATGGTAAGGAGCCATACTTCTAACAAACCTGATATGGGTCCACAATAGTTGCTTACCATAAAGCTCAGGAGGCGCATAAATATTGGAGAAAAGTATAGCCTCCCCTGACTCAAGGCAGGAAGCAATCATGGAGAGAGATGACTTGGAGGACATCCACCAAAAAGGAGAAATCTTCTGAGGATTCCATAAACAAGCCACTCCCCCAGAGGCCCCCTGCGCGCCAATACATTGGCACTCACCATTCCCCCACAGCTTAGGCATCAAACCAAACATATTATCAACTGACAGCTTAGTCTCCTGGAGAAAGAGCACATCAGGAGATTGACTTCTAACCAAATCACGAACAACTTTTTGTCGAGGGCCACTGTTCAAGCCCCTTACATTCCAAGATAACACGATCATTTCAAAGGGCTCGAAAAAAGAGAATCCAAGGTCTTAACCGACCCTGACTCCACCAAGTTCTCCCCTATCAATTTGATCTTTTCCACATCCTTCTTCCTGCCAAGCTTAGAGACCTTTTCCATCCCACCTTTCTTTAGATCCTTCTGAAGAATTCCTAAATGAGAAGACAACTTATTACTCTTACCTAACTCCGAGCCTGAACTCCGAGAGTGGTGGGCCGAAGCGTCTTTGCTTTTTTCTGGAACAACAACACCACTTGGTTCCTCTGGCGCCTTCAACTGATGGTTTGATTCCAAAATCCCAGTCTCCTCAACTTGTGGAGCACAAAGAACCTCTGAACAGAGCCCTTCAAGCCCTAGATCTTTCCCATCCTGCACTACATTTGGTAAACCCGTATGCACCTCCTGCTGAGAAACTTGCACTATCTGAACAAGAGAGCCATGCTGTCCAACTTCCATAGTCCCTTGATCCAAGTCCACCAAACCCGGATTCACTTCCTGCTGACTAAAATCCTCCAATACCTTGAATCTATTAAAAGTGTCCTCTTCTTGCCTTTCTTTGGGAGTCCTCTTCTGCCCCTTATTTCTATTCCGATTCCTGACCGGAATAAAACCACCCTCCCCGTCACCACCTTCCAGAATAGGACCCTTACCCTTATCCAACCCAGAAGGATTCTTAGGAGGCTGTGAGGCATTAGACTCCAAAGGCTTGGCCCTTGGACATCTACGCAGTAAGTGGCCATATTCATGACACAACCGACATCTAAAGGGTAAGGTCTCATAATCAAGTTGTTGAACCCATGAGTGAGAGCCTGCACTCACTTCAAGAGAATCTGGCAAAGGTTTACTTAAATCAATTTCCACACAGAATCGAGCAAATGTCATTACCTTTTTGAACTGCGTCTGCTGCGACGAACCAACGGGTTTACCAAGCATTGAGGCAAGAAGATGCAGAACATCTTCACGCCAGCACTCGACCGGTAGCCTTGGCAATCTGACCCAGACTGGAACTCTACTAGGAATCTCCTCCGCTGGATCAAAGCCTGCATGCCATGGCTTGATAAACAAGCCCACTTGATTGTAAAAATAAGGGCCTCCTTCGAAAACCTTGATCCTGTCTGACATGCAATCGAAGGTAACCATAAAATAGTTGTTTGCAAGGAGCCTAATCTCCATCTCACCTTCCGGCATCCATGTTCGCTGAGCCCAAGCTTCCAAAAATTGCAAAGAGATTTTTACCCCCAAAAACTTGCAGTAGAGGGAGTGTCGAGAGTAATACTCAATGTCTTCTGCAAGCATCTCCATCGGGATCACCACATTCGGCCTCTCCTTGCACCTCTCCAGACATCCATTAACCTTTGGCAGCCGAAACCCCCCAGAAGATCCCAACTTGGTCTTCTCCAAATTATGAGCAAATAAATTATTATCATAAATTTGAGATCCCTGAAGCAAAGGTTTCGAGCCAATAGCAGAACGGAAATCCAACTTATTTCCCACCCCAGACAGTTCCCCTTGAGCCATGGGTAGAAGAAAAAAGCCCAAGCCAGCCGATAAACCCTCGAGCCCACGGGAGCCCAAGGCCCCACACCAAGAATTTCCAGCCACAAATCTCCCCCAAAAAGGGTAGGCTCACAGGCGTGCACAAAAGAACAAACAACAAAAGAACAAACCAGACTCCCAAGAGAGAAAGAAACGCAGCCACCAAGGGTCGGCCGCACACAATACACACCCCACGCCCAAAACACACAGCCCCACACGGGCCAGACAAGAAAAAAATGCCCACCCCCGCCGACAGCACCCAGAACACCACCAGCCACAAAACTCAGAGAGAAAGGGTAGGAAAAAACCAGACAGCGCCAGCCAAAACAGCACCCCCACGCACCACAAACGGACAGGAAAAAAGCAGGAAAATGCAGGAGACCACACCCCAAAGGCAGAAACCTCCTCCCCACGGTGCACAGTCAGAAAAAACCAGAAGGAAGCTAGGGCGCGCGCGCCCTAGCTCGACCAAAAAGCTACAGATCCGCCATCTCTCTAAGTTTTCCAATAATTTAATTTATAATTATTCATGTTATTAAATTTTAATTATTTTAAAATTATTTGTTTAAATGGATATTGTAATTTTGCATTTCCTTTATAGTATGATTTAACTTTGAAATTTATTTTACATATTTATTTATGCTTATGAAATTACAAATTCTAATTAAAAGTTATTAGAAATAATTTAATTTATAATTATTCATTTTATTTTTATCCTAATTTATATAATAAAATAAATTTCAAACTTAAAATCTAAATTAAACGTTATTGAGAGAGATGGAGACTAACTTTTGATTAGTTGATTCATGCCAACAATCCAAGGATTACATGTGTCCCTAGGGAGTTATGCTCAAGGTACCACATGTGTCATTTGATTAAGGATATGATAATTCACCTTTCAAACCTCTTTAGAGTACCCATTGCACACTTAAGGAAGATAGAGAACATATAAAGAGGAAAAGGGAGAAAAAGAGAAAGAAAGGAAGAGAGAGAGAGAGGGGGGGCAAAGATAAAAATGGATGGATATAGATAGGGAGAGGGAGATACAAAAAGAGAAAAGAGAGAAAAAAAGATAGAGAGAAAGATAAATAGAGATCTATGGAGAGATAAAGAGGGAGACAAAGAGATATAGAGAGATAGAAGAGAGATAGAGATATAGAGATAGAGATAGAGGTAGAGATATACTAGAGGAATAAATAGGGAGAGAGAGAGGGGGAGAGAAAGATAGAGATAGTGAGAGAGAGAGAGAGAATATAAGAGACATAGATAGATATAAAGTACCATAGGGAGAGATCAGATAAAGAGATAGATAAAGAGAAATAGGAGACAAAGATATATAGAAGTAGAGAGAGGGGGAGATAAATAGGGACAATAAAGGAGTAAGGTAGAGAGATAGGGAGAGAGAGGAAGAGAGAACGTAAGAAAAATATAAAGAGAAATATGAGAGAGATACAAAGAGAGAAATTGAGAGATAATGAGAAACATAGAGATTGAGAGGGAGACATAGATAGAAAGAGTGTCTCTATTTCTCTTCCCATCTTTATACATATATCTCCTCATCTCTACCTCTCTTTACATATAACTCCCTATCTCTATCTTTCTATCCTTCCATTGCTCCCTCTCTCATTCTCTCCCTCTTCCCTTTCCTCTCTCCTTCCATCTCTCTTTCTCTCTCTTCCCCCTCCATTTTTCCCACTGACTATCTCTCCCTCTTTTGAGATCTCTATCTCTCCCTATCACTTCCTCTTTCTATATCTCTATTTTATCTCTATCCTCTCTCCATTGAATCTCTCCCTCTCTCCCTAAATATATCCCTTTGTCTCTATCTTCATATATATCTCTCTCTCACACACACACATACAAACTCCATTTCTCCCTCCTTATCTTTATCTCTCTCTCCCCCTCTCTATTTATCTCTTTATTACTTATCTTTATCACAGGTTATCTCTCACTCTTTCCTTCTCTACATATCCCTCTCTCTACCTCTATATATATAAATTCTTATATATTTATCTTTCTATCTCTCCATCCCCCTCTCATTGTCTCCCTCTTAATATCTCTATTTCTCCCTCTCCATCTCTCTCTCAACCCCTCTATCTTTCCTAAGTTATATCTATCTCTATCTCTCCTTCTTTCTATCCCTATCTCTCCCTCTTTCTATCCCTATCTCCCCCCCCTTTATCTCTCTATTACTCCCTCTTCTATATCTCTTTACTTTTTTCTCCTCTCTATTTCTCTACCTCTCTCCTTCCCTCTCTATCTCTCTCCATATATCTTTCTCACTCACACACACACACACACACACACACACACACTAGTAAAATAGGATCTATGGAGGTAAAGAGGGAGACAAAGAGATATAGAGATAGAAGAGATATAGATATAGAGATAGAGATAGAGGTAGAGATATAGAGGAATAAAGAGAGAGAGAGAGAGAGAGAGAGAGAGAATATAAGAGACATAGATAGATATAAAGTACCATAGGATAAAGAGATAGATAAAGAGAAATAGGAGACAAAGATATATAGAAGTAGAGAGAGGGGGAGATAAATAGGGACAATAAAGGAGTAAGGTAGAGAGATAGGGAGAGAGAGGAAGAGAGAATGTAAGAAAAATATATAGAGAAATATGAGAGAGATACAAAGAGAGAAATTGAGAGATAATGAGAAACATAGAGATTGAGAGGGAGACATAGATAGAAGGAGTGTCTCTCTCTTTCTCTTCCCATCTTTATACATATATCTCCTCATCTCTACCTCTCTTTATATATAACTCCCTATCTCTATCTTTCTATCCTTCCAATGCTCCCTCTCTCATTCTCTCCCTCTTCCCTTTCCTCTCTCCTTCCATCTCTCTTTCTCTCTCTTCCCCCTCCATTTTTCCCACTACCTATCTCTCTATCTCTCCCTCTTTTGAGATCTCTCTCTCCCTATCACTTCCTCTTTCTATATCTCTATTTTATCTCTATCCTCTCTCCATTTCTCTCCCTCTCTCCCTATATATATCCCTTTGTCTCTATCTTCATATATATCTCTCTCACACACACATACACACTCCATTTCTCCCTCCTTATCTTTATCTCTCTCTCCCCCTCTCTATTTATCTCTCTTTATTACTTATCTTTATCACAGGTTATCTCTCACTCTTTCCTTCTCTACATATCCCTCTCTCTACCTCTATATATATAAATTCTTATATATTTATCTTTCTATCTCTCCATCCCCCTCTCATTGTCTCCCTCTTAATATCTCTATTTCTCCCTCTCCATCTCTCTCTCAACCCCTTTATCTTTCCTAAGTTATATCTATCTCTATCTCTCCTTCTTTCTATCCCTATCTCCCCCCCTCTCTCTCTCTATTACTCCCTCTTCTATATCTCTTTACATTTTTCTCCTCTCTATTTCTCTACCTCCCTCTCCTTCCCTCTCTATCTATTTATACAAATCTCCCTCTCTATCTCTCTCCATATATCTTTCTCACTCACACACACACACACACACACACACACACACACACACATTCCCTATTCCTCCCTCACTATATCTAACAATCCAAGGATTACATGTGTCCCTAGGGAGTTATGCTCAGGGTACCACATGTGTCATTTGATTAAGGATATGATAATTCACCTTTCAAACCTCTATCTCTCTCTCCTCTACCTATCTCCCTATCTTTCTCTCCCTCCCTCTCTTTATATCTCCCCTCTATCTATCCCCATCTCTCCCTCCCTCACTCCCTCTATATCCCCCTATCCAGCTCTCTATCTGTGCATCTCTATCTATTTTTCTCCCTCTATCTCTCGACATGTCTCCTTCTCTCTATCCATTTAGCTCTCTCCCTCTCTATTTCCCTCTACCTCTTCCTATACCTCCATATCTATATCTCTTTACCTCACTATCTTTATCTCTCCCTCTCTATCTCTCTCTATATATAACTTCCTATGCCTATCTTTATATTTCTATTTATTCCTCTCTCTCCTCTCCATACCCCTCTCCATCTCCATCCCCATATCTATCTTCCTCTTTACCTCTCTCTCACTCTTCCCCCCTTTATATCTCCATCTTTGTATCCATATCTCTCCCTCTATCTCCCTCTCTTCATATGAAAAACATAACATGAGCCTACTACTAATGAAGCCTGATTATCTTCTTGATTCAAAGGTTTTGTTTCTTTCATGTTTGGATACTTGTAAGTGGATGCATATTTCATTTGAAGCTATCACCTCTCCATTGAGACCTTTGTTGCACAAACAAAATCATTTACTAAATGGCCTACCAATCAGTCTCTTGCATTGCATAGATGTATGCAAAATAAAGACAAAATTTTTGTAATGGATATTCTAGACCTCTTTGGCGTACTTATTGCACACCAAGGTGCAATTGCTAGTTAAGTTTTATTTTTTACTTTACATTGTCTCTATCTCTCTCTATATATAACTTCCTATGCCTATCTTTACATTTCTATTTATCCATCTCTCTCCTCTCCATACCCCTCTCCATCTCCATCCCCATATCTATCTTCCTCTTTACCTCTCTCTCACTCTTCCCCCCTTTATATATCCCTACATATCCCTTTCTCTACCTCTATATATATAACTTCTTATATATTTATCTTTCTATCTCTCCATCCCCCTCTCATTGTCTCCCTCTTAATATCTCTATTTCTCCGTCTCCATCTCTCTCTCAACCCCTCTATCTTTCCTAAGTTATATCTATCTCTATCTCTCCTTCTTTCTATCCCTATCTCTCCCTCTTTCTATCCCTATCTCTCTCTATTACTCCCTCTTCTATATCTCTTTACTTTTTTCTCCTCTACCTATCTCCCTCTCTTTCTCTCCCTCCCTCTCTTTATATTTCTATTTATCCCTCTCTCTCCTCTCCATACCCCTCTCCATCTCCATCCCCATATCTATCTTCCTCTTTACCTCTCTCTCACTCTTCCCCCCTTTATATCTCCCTCTTTCTATCCATATCTCTTCCTATATCTCCCTCTCTCCCTATGAAAAACATAACATGAGCCTACTACTAATGAAGCCTGATTATCTTCTTGATTCAAAGGTTTTGTTTCTTTCATGTTTGGATACTTGTAAGTGGATGCATATTTCATTTGAAGCTATCACCTCTCCATTAAGACCTTTGTTGCACAAACAAAATCATTTCCAAAATGGCCTACCAATCGATCTCTTGCATTGCATAGATGTATGCAAAATATAGACATAAAATTTTGGTAATGGATATTCTAGACCTCTTCGACGTACCTATTGCACACCAAGGTGCAATTGCTAGTTAAGTTTTATTTTTTACTTTACATTGTCTAAAATTAAAATAGAAAAAATACCTACCGTTTCCAAAAAATATAGTAATTATTTCCCACATATGGCTTTTCCCTCAAACAAAACTGCTGTTTTCACAGCTTTTTGATGGCTCTGTGAGTTGCCTCTCCCATTTGCTGCTACGGCGTCAGACTCGGATGGAGTTTCTTCAAGCGGGAAGGCTTACAATGGGTGTGGTGGGAAGGAAGCCTATAAGAATGCAAGGTGTGGCGGGAAGTGATGATTGCAGTATTGGGTTTTTGCCAGATTTGCAGAAAATATTATGCCCTAGCTGCCATTTTCTTCATCCCATGGGCTGCTGTTTTCTTCAACCTGTGGGTCGTCTCCAAGCAAACAGGTAAAATTTTAAAAAACCCCAGATCTTGTCAAGATTCCTTACTCCCCTGCCTATGTTGCATGTTGTATTGTATTATGTACCCTGTGATAATAGCAAGCTAGGAAACGTTAAATATCATAGACTTGTTTCTTACATTTAGTAATCATTCAATAGTCTTAAGAGTTGGTTCCTGAGGAATAATTCCAAGGCGCGACCACAAATCATGAAGTCCAATGGAGGTGGTATCCAAACCATCAATGAGGATTCTACCCCCTCCAGGTTCAACCAAGCAAAAAATGGCACTGATGAGAGTGGTCTTTCCACTTCCCATTCGACCAACAATCCCAACTTTTTTCCCTCCTTCAAAAGTACAAGTAATTCCCTGAAGAACAAGGGGGCTGTTTGATCTGTACCTAATCTGCACCGACACGGAATACGGTTTAGGAAAGACATCAAATTATACTCTCACCAACAATAAAATATAGCTGAGAAGGTGGGGATTTTAGTTCTCTGGTTAGGAAGCCCAACTAAAAGTACCTTTAGGTCTTGCAATTCCACTTTACCATGGGAGGGCCAATCCTCCGGTGGCCTACAAGATTCTATTATTGCTGGTGCTTCATGAGGAATGCACATGTACTGCTTGATGCGTTCTACAGATACACTATAGTTTGCTAGTGTGCATTGGTTTTGAATACTGAAAACCAATAATAAGTTCATAGAGAGGCCATAGGATAGGGCCATCCCAACAAAACCTGTACAAGTTCAAGTTACTAGTTATGATCCTCTTTATCCAAGAGTGTACTATAACAACAGAGATTCTAGAACAGGCAAGAACACAAATAATCTTTAGTTCCATCTACATACCAAGATTGAAGGTGCCCACTGGGAGTAGGACTATAGCAAGAGCAGATGAGCAAAGAACTATAGAACTTAATACCTCTATACGTTGAATCAACCATTCATTAGTTGCAAAACTATGGAAAAATGGACTTGAATTTTTGTCAATCAGATCCAAGTTCTTCTTCATAAACTGATCCTGCACCTTGAAAGCCCTGATTGTCACTGCTCCTGATATGGATTCACCAAAATGATTTGTGATGGGTGATTTTGTTGTACCAACGAGTCTCATCAATTCTTTAGCAGAAGCAATGTAGTATTTCTGTTTCAATTGAAAAAACCTGAATTTAGTTATCTAGCAAATATTGTCACAACCAAAATACTTTATCTTATGGTCGATACTCGATATACTTTACACACAAAATTTTTTAAGTTTTTTTTAAGCAGCTAAATAATATAAAAAATAAGCTTTTACCTGAAGTTGAATTGTCAAATAAATCATTGGCAGGGCAGCAAACAAAACTTCCTATGTCACAACAGCTACGACACTAATATTACTGTAAGCACTCATAGTGGCACACATAGTGAAGGTAAAGCTGAAAGGAAGATCGACATCAAGAATGCTCAAATCTGAAGAAACCTGAGAAGTTAGATGAAGCAAAAGAAAAAGACAAATTAGTTTCCTTAAATACATATAATGATATTTTTGACAAAGCAATATCAAGAAAACAAACAATTGCATAGTGATAGGGCTCAAAACGTACCCTGCTTAGAATTCTTCCCAATGGCGTCGCATCAAAAAATGCCATTGGTGCTTGAAATAAGGAAGTCATGAGCTCAGAAAAGAAAGAGTTCGATGCTTCAAGCCCCAAAATGACTACAAAGACTGATCGAAGGAATAGAAAAATTGAAGATGCAAATGCAATACTTGAGTAGACTATGATTAGCATCAATGTGCTGACTTGGGGACTCTGCACCTTACCAGCCAACCAAGTATTTCCCAAAATCTGTCCGGTCGAAAATACAAGATGAGAAAAACCAACAATGGAACAATACAAGAAACCTTTGTTCTGTTTCAAATAGTCAATGTATGGCTTCAGACTAGTATCCCCAGTTTCCTTTTCTTCCTTTTTAACTAGCTGATCCACTTTAGATGATTTCTCTTGTCCCTTTTGGGGCTTGACCTTTTGAATTTCTCTTTCTTGAGTCACAGGTTTGTCTTTCGAGGGTGGCATTGTAACCACCGATTTGTTAGAATCCATTGTGTCTTTATGTGCATTCACAAGCTCTTGGAATGCCTCACTTGAGGCTGATAACTCTTGATAACTCCCACTTTGTCGAACCCCCCCATCCAACATCAACTGCAACAAAGTTTGGCCTTATTATTATTATAATCGAAGGTGAAGTTCCAGAAATTTCTACCATTAAATTCTTATAAATTGTAGGAATTACATTTTGTCAATAACTAGAAAGCATCTTGATGTAACTCCCTTAAGCATTATATATGCAATCAAGCATCTCTTGCATGACCAAACAAGCTCACACTAACCAGTATGGTATCAAATGCTGGGAGGAAATCAACTTGATGTGTTACAAGGATCACTGTCTTTTTTGAAAGTGCTTCCATTATGTAGTCCTACACATCAGAATATACAATTGTTCAAAAACATCATAACCTGGAAATGAGATGGAGATAAAATTGTTCCCAACTACATAATATTTCAGGAGGTTTATATCAAAAGAAAGCCAACAGAATAGAGAAAGGTGGCATTATTTATGAACCTTAAAGAGGCTAGTAGCAGTATGAGCATCAACAGCACTGAAAGGGTCATCCAAAAGATAAATATCAGCATCCTGGTACAGAGCACTGGCAAGTTGTATACGTTGTTTCTGACCACCACTTAGATTGACACCTCGCTTCCCAATTTCAGTTAGATCACCAAAGGGGAGATCCTCCAGGTCCTTCTCAAGTGAGGCTTTTTGGATCACCTCTTTATATTTCTGCTTGTACAGGGGGTTCCCAAATAATATGTTGTCCCGCACTGTTCCACTTTGAATCCATGCAGTCTGAGAAACATATGCAAGAGTGCCACAGACTCGCAACTGCAGAAGGAAGAGATCAGGAAAATGGCAAAAGAAAAGTGCATCAATAAGTAGGTTGCTGTTAAGAGAACAGTAAATACAAAGGATACTCACATGGCCGCTCAGCTTTGGTAGCTCCCCAAGCATAGCAGCTAATAGAGTTGATTTTCCAGATCCAACTTCCCCACAAATAGCCACTTTTTGACCATGTTTAACCTCCATATTGATATTTCTTAATGTGGGTTTTGATGAATTGGTATCCCAGCTTAATGTCGCTGATTTGACAAAGATAGAGTGCTCAGACCATTGTTGAGTTCCACACTAAACAGTCAGATCCTGCAACTCCTCGCTTTCTAGAAAGTTGACGAGACACCCCAATGAGACCTTCGCTTGAATGATAACAGCAATGACATCAGGAGAAACTCGAATTGGTTCTTGAAGCAGTTGCAAAGTGGCTATGAACGTGAAAACATTTCTTGGAGTTAGAGGGATTTTAAGAAGATAGCATGATGCAAATGTAGCAGATGAAACCAGAATTGGGGATGACCAAAACAATATTATATTGCAGGCTTTTAGAAACTGAACTGCTGATAGCCATTCGTACTCTACCTTACGCAACTTTTCAATACCAGATTTGAAATGTTCCTCCCATGCATGCAATTTCAGTACCTTCATGTGAATAAGAGCTTCTGTGACAGCCCTTAATCTCTCATCTTGGGCTGGCATGAGTTCAGTTTGGAATTTATGCTGCATTTTTGCTAATGGAGAATTACAAATCACAGTTAGGATGACAACTGCCAAGGCTGCAACTGTAGCCCATCCAATTACATGTGAAAGGATACTTAAAGAAAATACAAGCTGGAGAACTGCTGTCCAAGTCAGGTGAAGCTAGAAGGGAAATTCACCTATACGTTAAGCATCTACAGACATATAGTTCATGATCTCTCCTGCTCCATGGACCTGTTTAGCTTTATTGGATAGCTTCAATTGTTTCTCATAGATTGTTGTTATTAGTGAGGAGCGCATCTGGAGACCAATCCTTCTAGTGCCAAAATACCATTGTCTTTTAAATTATTCATTAGTTACTGTTGTGCATTATCAGTGCTGTAGCTTTCCAATTGCATAAGTATTTAGTATGACAAATGTTTGGTAAAACGTCTATTAGTTGTAGCTTAATCTTGCACCCCATTATCAGTCACTTGAGACTTAAGTTTAAATTCCAACTATTTGCATTAATTACCATACTGCTATAGCTGTCATTTGCATTTATCTTTAGTCATCTTTCATATCAGAAAAGGTCCAAAAAGTCTCGTGCACTGTATTTCCATTTAGTTCCAGTCACTGCCTACTTTCTTGAAGTTACTTCAGTTTATGCAATCATCACATTCGATCAAAAGCACAGTGTTTGATAAATTCCTTAGAGTCAAATCAACATTTTTAAGGGCAGATTCGTCAAGGGATTCCACAGTGATATCAGAGCATCTTTATCAGCATCTTTGACAACATATAACGAGCTCCCTTCAAATCAAATAAACACCAAAATTTCCATACCTACTGGAAAGGCACTGCATAAAGTTGGCATTATCAACCATTTTGGTCTGAGTCAAGCTTATACATTTTGCAAGTAGCTTGCATTGCATTCATGCAATTTATTGTAAAGTGTTGATTATGCTGGCTCAGCCACCTGCATACATTGTAGATAGTGTGTGGTTGAAGCATTGTAGATAGTGTGTGGTTGAAGCAGTGCATGCTCTTGGAATTATTTTTAGGTAGTAGATTTGAGGTTGATTGTTTGCTCATCCTTCCCTTGTCTTGTTAGAATATCATCATTGATGTCAAGAAAATGAACAAATTAATTGTCACTGATGTCAAAGTTATGACAGAACAATGTTGTCATTGATGTTCAAAGATAAAATCGTAGGAATGCCGAAGGCCAGTAATCATGTCAAGAGAAGATTGCAATATAATTTATTATTGGCTCCTATATGGAGAATACATTCAAATATAAATTAAATCCTATATTGGGCCGACTCCTTTATGGTTAGCACCTAGGCCGACCTTTGGTATTTTCACTTGAAGGAAAATTTAAATTAAAATAGTACTTAAATCTTTATTTATGGGCCGACTCCCTTTGTAATATGATCAACCAAGGTAGAGAAGAAATTCATATAAAGCAAATATGGGCAGCGATTATCATTTGCATAAGCAGCGATTAATATTAGTGAAAGGAAGGAAACAATTAATAAAAGAAAAGGAGTGCTCAGATTAGTCAAAGAAACGGCAGCGATCAGTTTTGTAAACAAAGTGTTATGTCATTTCAAAAAGTTATCACGTTTTAAAGAGATGTGTCTCCTCATTCAAATATGAAGATATAAATGACATTTTAAGGAGTGAAGAAATATGTTGGTGTGAAGAATAAAATATATATCAGATATATACCAGCAAGTTAGTGTGAATAACGAAGTTAAAATATACATCATACTAATATATAAGGAGTTTACTTGCAGATTTTACAAAGAAATTTGTGAGAAATTTTATGGCAGATTTATAATAAGTTTTTATGAGGAGATTGTAATCTGTTTTATGGCAGATTTGTGATCAACATTATAGGAGATTGGAGTAGAAAATTATCTATATTGAGGTTGGTGTCTCGTATTATAGGGGTTAGTGTCTACAAAATTTGTAGAAAGAATATTAAATCTTGAAGTGATTAAATAAGTTTTAAAAGGTAAAAGAATGTTGTTATACTGATTCACCCCCCTCTTAGAATAACTGTGTGCTTGTCACGTGGTGTGTTTGTAAGAATGCAATTGTGGGTTAGGATCTGATCATTGTTGTGGTGTAGTCCCACTCTCTTTTAGATATGTTGTGGTGGCTTTGTCATACAATTGATAAGTCTTTCACTTGTGCTACCTTGCCTTGAGCAATGGCAATGTCTTGTAGGTTTTGTCGATGCCTTGAGTTATATAGGACGTGAAATGTTGCCACAACATCCTTGTTATGTCATGTGTCATTGTGCTTGACAAGACACTTTGTGTGTGCATTTGCATGCATTGCAACATAATGGTGTTGTATTTTAATTGCTTGGCATTATTCTTTCAAAAAATAAATTGTTCGCTTGGCTAATGTCTTGGGTGTGAGGCATGGGGCATTTCAACTTTTCACCCTGGTACTTTTTTTTGGTAACAATTGTACATTCCAGTCCCTTTGAGCTATTCTTTGTCTTTTGTGGACATTAATGTAATTTCTTTCTTTTATTATTTCATTCTGTGATAGTTAGCATCATATCTTTATTTGCTGAATTTTAATATAATTTTATGGATTGATCACTTCTTTTTGCTGATGGATTGTGGCATTGCTTTACAGTCTTTTTGCACCCATGGAAATTTATGGTCCTTTGGGAAATGGCATATCAGCAAGCAGTTCCTTAAAAGAAATGGTTAAATCATTTCATGAAAATGGCATTGAGGTATATCCTTGCTTTCTTTTGTATTGATGCAGAATATGTTTACATGAATGCTATGCATTTAACACTGATCTTTTCTTTTATGATTAAAAGAGGTATGGTGCATTTTAAGGATAAAAAAATATAAATTAGTTTGTTGTTTTCCATTGAATGGTCTTTATAAGAATGTGACATGTTCCATAAATAAATGCATTATAACAGTTGAATAACTAACAGATTGTATTGCTGAAGCATCAAATAAATCAACATGCAGGTCTTTCTTTCCTACTCAGTAATAGTCTTTTGCTAAAATTCTCATATGTTGTGAATGAGAGTTTGATTATATTGACAATCACAATCGATATCATGTCCTACTGAATTTGCATACACATTTCATAAAATGACAATAGGAAGTACTTTACTGTTGAAATGCCATTTTAACATTAAAAGATCAAAATATATATTTGTTTTGAAAAATATTTTT